>CM049316.1:78973725-79021090 GCA_026874595.1 Sipunculus nudus
AAAACTCAACACACACTCCTGGTTTGGGTATCATTGCAATCCATTTACACCCACTGGCTGGCATCACCAAGCATTTGGCTCAACTCCCTCAGAAAAAAAATTAGGGCCAGTTTGAATTTCCAAATCTGGACACAGTGAACATAGTGATATACAGGGAAAATCCATTTTTTCACCTCAAATCTGTAATGATGGTCCCTAAAACATGGTTTAGGTGTCATTAGGCCCAATTCAAGGTGTATATACAGGGAAACAAGATAATATTACCCTGCTGCCACAAACAAGAATTTCAAGCCCCCAGAAACCTGATTTCAGGCCAGTTTATGCTTATACACAGTCAGATAAGTTCTGGCCCCCCTCATCTCCACAAAACTCAACACACACACACTGGTTTGGTATCATTGCAATCCATTTACACCCACTGGCTGGTATCTCAAAGCATTTGGCTCAACTCCATCAGAAAAAAAAATTAGGGCCAGTTTGAATTTCCAAAACTGGACACAGTGAACATAGTGATATACAGAGAAAATCCATTTTTCCCCCTCAAATCTGTACTGATGGTCCCACAAACCAGGTTTTGGTGTCATTTGGCCCAGTTTAGGGTGTATATACAGGGAAACAAGATAATATAACACTGTTCCCACAAACAAAAATTTCATGCCCCCAGAAACCTGATTTCAGGCCAGTTTATGCTTATACACAGTCAAATAGGTTCTGGCCCCCCTCATCTCCACAAAACTCAACACACACTCCTGGTTTGGGTATCATTGCAATCCATTTACACCCACTGGCTGGCATCACCAAGCATTTGGCTCAACTCCCTCAGAAAAAAAATTAGGGCCAGTTTGAATTTCCAAATCTGGACACAGTGAACATAGTGATATACAGAGAAAATCCATTTTTCCCCCTCAAATCTGTACTGATGGTCCCACAAACCTGGTTTTGGTGTCATTAGGCCCAGTTTAGGGTGTATATACAGGGAAACAAGATAATATTACCCTGTTCCCACAAACAAAAATTCCATGCCCCCAGAAACCTGATTTCAGGCCAGTTTATGCTTATACACAGTCAAATAGGTTCTGGCCCCCCTCATCTCCACAAAACTCAACACACACTCCTGGTTTGGGAATCATTGCAATCCATTTACACCCCACTGGCTGGCATCACCAAGCATTTGGCTCAACTCCCTCAGAAAAAAAATTAGGGCCAGTTTGAATTTCCAAATCTGGACACAGTGAACATAGTGATATACAGGGAAAATCCATTTTTCACCTCAAATCTGTAATGATGGTCCCTAAAACATGGTTTAGGTGTCATTAGGCCCAATTCAAGGTGTATATACAGGGAAACAAGATAATATTACCCTGCTGACACAAACAAGAATTTCAAGCCCCCAGAAACCTGATTTCAGGCCAGTTTATGCTTATACACAGTCAGATAGGTTCTGGCCCCCCTCATCTCCACAAACTCAACACACACTCCTGGTTTGGGAATCATTGCAATCCATTTACACCCACTGGCTGGCATCACCAAGCATTTGGCTCAACTCCCTCAGAAAAAAAATTAGGGCCAGTTTGAATTTCCAAATCTGGACACAGTGAACATAGTGATATACAGGGAAATCCATTTTTTCACCTCAAATCTGTAATGATGGTCCCTAAAACATGGTTTAGGTGTCATTAGGCCCAATTCAAGGTGTATATACAGGGAAACAAGATAATATTACCCTGCTGCCACAAACAAGAATTTCAAGCCCCCAGAAACCTGATTTCAGGCCAGTTTATGCTTATACACAGTCAGATAAGTTCTGGCCCCCCTCATCTCCACAAAACTCAACACACACACACCTGGTTTGGTATCATTGCAATCCATTTACACCCACTGGCTGGTATCTCAAAGCATTTGGCTCAACTCCATCAGAAAAAAAATTAGGGCCAGTTTGAATTTCCAAAACTGGACACAGTGAACATAGTGATATACAGAGAAAATCCATTTTTCCCCCTCAAATCTGTACTGATGGTCCCACAAACCTGGTTTTGGTGTCATTTGGCCCAGTTTAGGGTGTATATACAGGGAAACAAGATAATATTACACTGTTCCCACAAACAAAAATTTCATGCCCCCAGAAACCTGATTTCAGGCCAGTTTATGCTTATACACAGTCAAATAGGTTCTGGCCCCCCTCATCTCCACAAAACTCAACACACACTCCTGGTTTGGGTATCATTGCAATCCATTTACACCCACTGGCTGGCATCACCAAGCATTTGGCTCAACTCCCTCAGAAAAAAAATTAGGGCCAGTTTGAATTTCCAAATCTGGACACAGTGAACATAGTGATATACAGAGAAAATCCATTTTTCCCCCTCAAATCTGTACTGATGGTCCCACAAACCTGGTTTTGGTGTCATTAGGCCCAGTTTAGGGTGTATATACAGGGAAACAAGATAATATTACCCTGTTCCCACAAACAAAAATTCCATGCCCCCAGAAACCTGATTTCAGGCCAGTTTATGCTTATACACAGTCAAATAGGTTCTGGCCCCCCTCATCTCCACAAAACTCAACACACACTCCTGGTTTGGGAATCATTGCAATCCATTTACACCCACTGGCTGGCATCACCAAGCATTTGGCTCAACTCCCTCAGAAAAAAAATTAGGGCCAGTTTGAATTTCCAAATCTGGACACAGTGAACATAGTGATATACAGGGAAAATCCATTTTTTCACCTCAAATCTGTAATGATGGTCCCTAAAACATGGTTTAGGTGTCATTAGGCCCAATTCAAGGTGTATATACAGGGAAACAAGATAATATTACCCTGCTGACACAAACAAGAATTTCAAGCCCCCAGAAACCTGATTTCAGGCCAGTTTATGCTTATACACAGTCAGATAGGTTCTGGCCCCCCTCATCTCCACAAAACTCAACACACACTCCTGGTTTGGGAATCATTGCAATCCATTTACACCCACTGGCTGGCATCACCAAGCATTTGGCTCAACTCCCTCAGAAAAAAAATTAGGGCCAGTTTGAATTTCCAAATCTGGACACAGTGAACATAGTGATATACAGGGAAAATCCATTTTTTCACCTCAAATCTGTAATGATGGTCCCTAAAACATGGTTTAGGTGTCATTAGGCCCAATTCAAGGTGTATATACAGGGAAACAAGATAATATTACCCTGCTGCCACAAACAAGAATTTCAAGCCCCCAGAAACCTGATTTCAGGCCAGTTTATGCTTATACACAGTCAGATAAGTTCTGGCCCCCCTCATCTCCACAAAACTCAACACACACACACCTGGTTTGGTATCATTGCAATCCATTTACACCCACTGGCTGGTATCTCAAAGCATTTGGCTCAACTCCATCAGAAAAAAAATTAGGGCCAGTTTGAATTTCCAAAACTGGACACAGTGAACATAGTGATATACAGAGAAAATCCATTTTTCCCCCTCAAATCTGTACTGATGGTCCCACAAACCTGGTTTTGGTGTCATTTGGCCCAGTTTAGGGTGTATATACAGGGAAACAAGATAATATTACCCTGTTCCCATAAACAAAAATTCCGTGCCCCCAGAAACCTGCTTTCAGGCCAGTTTATGCTTATACACAGTCAAACAGGTTTTGGCCCCCTTCATCTCCACCAGACTCTTCACAAACACCTGGTTTGGGTTTCATTGCAATCCATTCACACCCACTGGCTGGCATCTCCAAGCATATAGCTCAACTTCTTCAGAAAAAAAAATATAGACCACTTTAAAGTTTATCAAATCTGGTCATAGTGGTTTATGCAGAAATCAATTGTTCTGATCTCAAATCTGAAATAGTGGTCATAGAACATTGGTTGGTTCTTGTATGATTTTATTCAATTTACAATCAAATATGCAGGAAAACCTGGCATTTTATTTTACTTCAATACACCAACAATAAACAATCTAAGGACAAGTGAACAGGCTACCATACATATCTTAGGGAAAGGAAAACAGCAAAGGTTGATTACATTGAGGACACATGGCAACCAGGTGGTTGGCGCTGGTCTGTGAAGCTTACGAAGCAGCAATCAAAGGAAGACGATAACAACACAATAGAAGTCTTCTTCATGGGCCATCGCACACCCATAGAACATGGCTCCAACTGTCAAGTGTAATGCCCCTGCCGGCATTTACTATCACATACTGCCGCCACTTATGGTCACGGCAATAGGATGTACTTTTTTATTTGAAGAAAAAACGATCCCAGATTTGACGAAACTTACAATATAATCACATATTTTGACGTAGAATGTTAGACGCTATCGAATGCTGAAAACTAAAGGTCTTCAGCATTAAAATAACAGAATTATAGGCGTATCTTTGAATGGTCCAATGTTCTCGTTTGACAAGAAATGATGCGAGATATGACGAGATATTCAATTTTGTCACTTCAAACTAGTCAAGTGAATCTTGAACAATAGAAAAATAAAATCTCTGGCATTAAAATGACAGAGATATAGACATTTGTTCGAATTCTCGAATATTCTCGTTTGGCGGGAGATGGTACGAGATGTGGCGAGATATAAGTTATAATCTTTTTAAGCTCCCAAAACGCAACAAAATGCTGAAAACTGCTCCTCTTTAGCCGAAAAGGTGACCAAGTTATAAGCATTTCTGTGAAATCTCGTAATTTCTCGTTTGACGGAAAACAGAGCGAGATTCTACGAGACTTGCAATTAACTGCATTAGTGGCAAGGGAATGCTACCTCATGCAGAAAACTAGACACTTGTAGTATAAATATCAACAGAGATAGAAGCAAAAAACTTATTATTTTCAGATTGCCAAGTTTTACCCCAAAATTTGGTTACCATGGTAACAGCAGCGCAAAGCTACATGTACGCAGGAATAAGCCGACGATCCTAGTTTCAGATAAGACAGTAAACATTGTGCCACGTTTAATATTTTTTTTTGGTATTGCAGAAAAATGGTAAGTTGCAGTGTTTCCAGTACCACGCCCCCTGGTGGCTAATTTCAAAAAAATGAAAAAACAAGTTCGAGATAATACAGAAAAACAGAAAATATGTCACTTTTAGAACCTTAGCTGTAAAACCGCCACCTCTAAATCGTTTTTAATGAAATCTCGAAAAGTCTCATTTGACGACAAATGGCACGAGATTTTGCGAGACTTACATTAATTTCGCATAGAGCATATTAAATGCTAGGCATTGCAAAAAACTAGACCTCTCTAACTTAAACAATGAGAAATTTGGAGGGAAATTTTCGAATTTTCTGAATTTCCCCCAAAAATACGTTACCATGGTAACCATTGACCGGAAAAATTTGCCAGCACTTGGAAAGCTGACATAGTGAGGAATAAAATGAGCTACAGATTATGCGGCTACGATTATTATTGACAAAGATATGAAGAAAGTAAAAATTTCAGGTTTTTTGGTGACCCTGACCTTGACCTTTGACCGATCATGACCAAAAACAATAGGCTCCGAGGAGAACAGATCTTACAGTTTATGTATAAGTTTCAGAGCGATTGCTTAAAAACTGTGGCCTCTAGCGCGTGTACATACAGACAAACAGACAGACAAACAAACAAACTAGACGACCATAGGTCGAGAGCTTGCCGGACCGAAATGACATACAGATTGGACAAACATGACAAACTGTCGGTTTTCTATCAATTGAATGAATTTTAAAGCGATTGCTGGAAAGCTTGGCCTGTTGAACGACATATATTTCACAAAAGAACATGAAAGCAGACATAGCTCAAAACAGACAGATATACTGACACACCTGAGATAACAGAATACCAGAAAAAAGTGGGGAACGTAAAGAGAAGCAAAATGAGCTATAGCTTCAGTAGGTAGAGTTTATAATGTCGGAGATATGGCCGAAAAATGATATGGTGTGGAGGCTCTACTGCACCATCTCCTAGCGGCCATATCCCAAATATTAAAAATTTCTTTTGAGATATTAATATAACAAATAAGATGTTTCAATTCCAAAAGGATTCCTGGAAAACTGTGGCCTGAAGATTGCTGAGTGTAAGACGCAAGATCTAGCAAGCAGGCGAAATTGAGGATCACTGACAAACAGAGAGACATACTGAAAATGTAACACAAGAATAAGACCAGATGACTAACTCAGATTATGGAGTAGATTCAAAGGAAGACAATCAATAAGTGTTTGTAATTGAGATATGGGCAAAAATATATATATAGGGGAGGGGCGAGTGCAGCGCCACCTATTGACAATATCCGGAAAATGAATAATCTGTTTCGAGATATTACTGTAAGATATAAGATGTATTAGTTTAACAAGTGAGCCATTGGTCATGACGCTCAGCTGCCAAGCTTGACCTGCCACATCATGGACTGAGATTCACAACTTCCAGTCACATTTTGAAGAACCAATTTGCCAATATGTTGAAATTTTCTACGACAACAGAAGTATATATCACCTATGTCTGGTTATAACACAGTGACTGGATGGTCTTAGGAAAAATGTACGATTGTTAAGCTATCAGTAACTATTCCCATAGCTTGCTTGATACCTGTCAGTCTCAAAGGGAACACCACAAAGGGCAAATATAAGATCAAAATATATAGCAAAAATAAAGGAAATCCATGCAAGAATAATTGAGAAACGGGTGCTTATAAATATGAAGTTTGAATCAAATTGAGTGATGCATAGATGTGGCATATGTGAAAAGACTGAAGGTTTGGGTTGAACAGTTTCACTTGCAAAATGTTCACAACCATTTAGAATAATTAAGTGTTGTGTCCTTGACCTTTGACCTTTTGAACTCGACGTCGATAGACTTCTTCCCCTATTGGTAGGTAAGCCATATACGACAAATGGAAGGTATAGATTGAAAAGTTTCCTGAAAATGACTCCACACAAAAAATGGGTGCAGTGAACTTCACCTTTGACCTCAAAATTAACAGGTCTTTTCCCCTGTTGGCAGAGAAGCGATATCAGTGCTGGAAAGTTTGGAATGAAATGTCTAGCTTGAAATGTTTTCACAACCTTTTAAAAAAATTGAATCCTGTGACCCTGATCTTTGACCTTGTGACTTAAAAATCTATAGGATTTTTCTCCCTCTAAGAAGGTGAAATATATGTAAAAGATCAAAGAATTGGGATGAAAGATTTGGCTTAAAATGCATCCACAGGCATTAAAAAAGTGGCTCCTGTGACCTTGACCTTTGACTTGTTGACTTCAAAATAATTATGGTTCTTCCCCTGTTGGTAGATGAGCTGTATGTGAAAGATGGAAGGTTTTGGATGAAAATTTTAGCTAAAAGAATTATTTCTGCGGGGTGCATACACACCCTGTAACTTCGAGAATATAGGTCAGTGACCTAATTTCAGGTTTGCAAGGAGATCATTTTTGAACCTCTAAGACTACATAGGGTCCATGACCCTAGCCCGTACAGTTACGATTTGTGCCCTGCTAACAGACGGACGGCCGGTCAGCAGGATGGACAGATGGAAGGACGACGGACAAAGACTCATCACTATAGCCCAGCATGACTGAAAGTCAGCTGAGCTAAAAATGACCCTTTACGGTGGCCTGTAGAATGCTATCAGTGAGACTCAAGAACCAACAAGCCGGCGAATTTGAGGACAACTGACAAACAAA
The DNA here is from genome assembly GCA_026874595.1 of Sipunculus nudus. NCBI lineage: Eukaryota > Metazoa > Annelida > Sipuncula > Golfingiida > Sipunculidae > Sipunculus > Sipunculus nudus. The sequence continues at coordinate 78,981,362 of CM049316.1, forward strand.
CAGACAAACTTACAAAGGGTCACAAGATGGAGACAAGATGACTTAACCAGGTTATGGAGAAGACTCAGAGGAAGAAAATAAGCTATACTTTATGTAATTGAGTCTTATAATTTTGGAGATATGGCCAAATAATGATATACTGGGGATGTTCGACTGCAGCGCCCTCTAGTGGACATATCCTGAAGACGACAAATGCGTTTCGTGATATTAGTGTATGACATAAGATGTAATAGTTTCAAAAGGATTCGTCCACATATCTGACTTGTTGATTGCTATATCTAAAGTGCAAAAACTAGCAAGCAGGCGAATTTGAGTATAAATGACAAACAGACAGACATACTGACAAAGTGACACAAGATGGAGACCAGATGACTTGACCATGTTTTGAAGAAGACCAAGAGAAAGAAAATAAGCTATAGTTTGTGTAATATAGGTTTACTCTTACGGAAATATGTTCAAAACTGATTTTGTTGGAAGGGTCAAGTGCAGCGCCCCCTAGCAGCCATATCGGGAAAATGAAAAATAAGTTTTGAGGTATTAGTATAATACATAAGATGAAGGAACAAACATACACGGGTGACCAACATGCTTTCGAAAATCGAAAAATTCCGGCAAGTAATAAAGTCTGGACTGTGCCTCCAACATGTATGATAACAGATAGGGCCCGGAAAGGCCGACACGCACCGCTGCACACGCCGGCTGCCCACCGTAAGGACCCTGTCGCAACTTGCGGCAATTGCACGTGTCTTCGTGGTATGTATCAGTTTCAAAAGGATGCCTGCATATCTGTGGCCTATAGGGCATGTCACCGTGAAATCGCGAAATCTCATTCGACGAGAAACGGTGCGAGATTTTGCAAGATTTTTGGTTGGATCACCGAGAACTCACCAAGGGCTACAAGATGCAAAAATTTCGACCTCTCTAGCATAAAAACTGACAGAGTTAGAAGCTGAAAACTGCATATTCTCAAAATTCAAAGGTTTTACCCCAAAAATAGAGAAATCTGGCAATAGCGCACTTTGGCACCTATGCGCAAAAATAAGCCCATGGACCCTAGTTGAAGGTGCTGTGATGGAAATGGCCGAATGTTTAATAGTTCTGGAGGTATAGCACCAACACAAATTTTCATGTTTTTTCATCTGCAACGCCCCCTGGCGGCCATTTCCAAAATCTGAAAAACCCGTTTCGAGATATTCTTATGTTACATAAAATATCTCAGAATCAGTAAAATTGCTGCAAATTTGAAAAATATCACGAAATTCCATGATTTCTCCCCAAAATTGCGTAACCATGGTAACAGCGAAATGAAGCAATTTTGCAGGGTTGGAAGTGGCCATGCAGTGGCAAATAAAACGGGCTACAGATTAGGTGCCTACGGCTATTTTTGACGAAGGTATGAAGAAAAAACCGTTTTTGAGCTTTTTGGTGACCCTGACCTTGACCCTTGACCGATCATGACCAAAAACAATAGGCTCCGAGAAGAACCGATTATACACTCTATCTGTAAGTTTCAGGACGATTGGTGCAAAATTGTGGCCTGTAGAGCGGGGACATACAGACAAACAAACAAACGGAACTGATCAACATACTTGTCGAAATCTCTGATTCCGGCAAGCAATAAACTATAACGCGACAGAAATGGCAAACCGGCCCGCAAAGAGTGCCTGTGGTCACTTATTTTATACGGCGAACGCTATAATTTTTGCAGTCACGGGAAAGCGTGTCTGTCTTTCATACTAAAACGCGTGCATGCATGCGTGATGGCATATGTATTTGTGCATGCGGGTTTTAATTTTTACAAAGTTGCTAAAATTTGTGGGGACCGTGTATGATTAAACAAAAGAGGTCATGGGCAGAAAGGCCATGAAACGCCAATTCATATGGTGTACAGTTTATGTACCTAAAATGTGTAATTTTGGAGATATGGTTAAACAATGATAGTAGGTACGGGGTTGCAGTGCAGCGCCCCCTAGCGGTAATTTTCCAAAAACTGAAACATTGCTTTCGAGATATTAATGTATGACGTAACATGTATCAGTTTCAAAAGGATGCCTGCATATCTGTGGCCTATAGGGCATGTCACCGTGAAATCGCGAAATCTCATTCGACGAGAAACGGTGCGAGATTTTGCAAGATTTTTGGTTGGATCACCGAGAACTCACCAAGGGCTACAAGATGCAAAAATTTCGACCTCTCTAGCATAAAAACTGACAGAGTTAGAAGCTGAAAACTGCATATTCTCAAAATTCAAAGGTTTTACCCCAAAAATAGAGAAATCTGGCAATAGCGCACTTTGGCACCTATGCGCAAAAATAAGCCCATGGACCCCAGTTGAAGGTGCTGTGATGGAAATGGCCCAATGTTTAATAGTTCTGGAGGTATAGCACCAAAACAAATGTTCATGTTTTTTCATCTGCAACGCCCCCTGGCGGCCATTTCCAAAATCTGAAAAAACAATTTCGAGATATTCTTGTGTTACATAAAATATCTCAGAATCAGTACGATTGCTGCAAATTTGAAAAATATCACGAAATTCCATGATTTCTCCCCAAAATTGCGTAACCATGGTAACAGAAAATTTGAGTAAGCTACATGTCAAAAGAAAGGCCAGGTGATGACGAAAAATATGAGCTATTGCAGAAGTGGATAAGCCTATTTATGGCGAAGTTATAGTGCAAAAACCGTTAACCATACCTGTCGTGACCTTGACCTTTGACTTTTGACCTATTTTAACCAAAAACAATAGGGCACCTAGAAATTATGTTTTTCATCATCCCTGTAAGTTTCAAGGTGATTGTGGCAAAATTGTGGCCAGGAGAGTGCAGACAAACAAACAGACAGACAGACAAACAGACATACGCAACTGACCAATATGCTTGCGGAAATCGAAGATTTCCGGCAAGCAATAAAGTATGGACTGTGCCTCCAACATGTATGATCATAGACGGGGCCCGGAGAGGCCGTCACGGACCGCTGCACACGCCGGCCGCCCACCGTAAGGACCCTGCCGCCACTTGCGGCGACGGCGAGTGTCTTCGTGGTATGGCGAAAAACGGCGCGAGATTTGACGAGACTAACAATGCGACCCCTGAATGTGACTGCGAGTGTCCGACGCTATCCGGCGCTGCAGACCATGTGTCTGTGGCGTAAAAAAATGACAGAATTATAGGCATTTCTTTGAATGGTCACGTGTTCTCGTTTCACGAGAAACGGTGCGAGATATGACGAGACTTGCGATTGAATGACTAAGAACTAGACGGATGCTGTCTAACGCCGAAAACCAGACCTTTCTATGGCAAATATCAACAGAGATAGAAGCAGGTAAACTTCGTATTTTCAAGTTGTCACGTTTTACCCCAAAATTTGGTAACCATGGTAACGGCAGTACAAAGCTACATGTGCGGAGGAATAAGCCAATGTTCCTAGTTTCAGATACCACCTAAAAAAATGGTGTCACGTTTAATATTTTTTGAGATATTGCAGAAAAATGATATGTTACAGTGTTTCAGGTACCACGCCCCCTGGTGGCTATTTCCAAAAAATGAAAAACTGATTTCGAGATATTTATAAAATAACACAAAATATATCAATTTCAAAGCCATTGTTAAAAAAATGCAACCTGTAGGTCATATTGAATGAAATCTCGAAGACTCTCGTTTGACGAGAAACGGTGCGAGATTTTGCAAGACTTTTGGTTGGATCACCGAGAACTCACCAAGGGCTACAAGATGCAAAAAAATTGACCTCTCCAGCATAAAAACTGACAGAGTTAGAAGCTGAAAACTGCATATTTTCAAAATTCAAAAGTTTTACCCCAAAAGTAGAGAAATCTGTCAATAGCGCACTTTGGCACCTATGCGCAAAAATAAGCCCATGGACCCCAGTTGAAGGTGCTGTGATGGAAATGGCCCAATGTTTAATAGTTCTGGAGGTATAGCACCAAAACAAATGTTCATGTTTTTTCATCTGCAACGCCCCCTGGCGGCCATTTCCAAAATCTGAAAAAACAATTTCGAGATATTCTTGTGTTACATAAAATATCTCAGAATCAGTACGATTGCTGCAAATTTGAAAAATATCACGAAATTCCATGATTTCTCCCCAAAATTGCGTAACCATGGTAACAGAAAATTTGAGTAAGCTACATGTCAAAAGAAAGGCCAGGTGATGACGAAAAATATGAGCTATTGCAGAAGTGGATAAGCCTATTTATGGCGAAGTTATAGTGCAAAAACCGTTAACCATACCTGTCGTGACCTTGACCTTTGACTTTTGACCTATTTTAACCAAAAACAATAGGGCACCTAGAAATTATGTTTTTCATCATCCCTGTAAGTTTCAAGGTGATTGTGGCAAAATTGTGGCCAGGAGAGTGCAGACAAACAAACAGACAGACAGACAAACAGACATACGCAACTGACCAATATGCTTGCGGAAATCGAAGATTTCCGGCAAGCAATAAAGTATGGACTGTGCCTCCAACATGTATGATCATAGACGGGGCCCGGAGAGGCCGTCACGGACCGCTGCACACGCCGGCCGCCCACCGTAAGGACCCTGCCGCCACTTGCGGCGACGGCGAGTGTCTTCGTGGTATGGCGAAAAACGGCGCGAGATTTGACGAGACTAACAATGCGACCCCTGAATGTGACTGCGAGTGTCCGACGCTATCCGGCGCTGCAGACCATGTGTCTGTGGCGTAAAAAAATGACAGAATTATAGGCATTTCTTTGAATGGTCACGTGTTCTCGTTTCACGAGAAACGGTGCGAGATATGACGAGACTTGCGATTGAATGACTAAGAACTAGACGGATGCTGTCTAACGCCGAAAACCAGACCTTTCTATGGCAAATATCAACAGAGATAGAAGCAGGTAAACTTCGTATTTTCAAGTTGTCACGTTTTACCCCAAAATTTGGTAACCATGGTAACGGCAGTACAAAGCTACATGTGCGGAGGAATAAGCCAATGTTCCTAGTTTCAGATACCACCTAAAAAAATGGTGTCACGTTTAATATTTTTTGAGATATTGCAGAAAAATGATATGTTACAGTGTTTCAGGTACCACGCCCCCTGGTGGCTATTTCCAAAAAATGAAAAACTGATTTCGAGATATTTATAAAATAACACAAAATATATCAATTTCAAAGCCATTGTTAAAAAAATGCAACCTGTAGGTCATATTGAATGAAATCTCGAAGACTCTCGTTTGACGAGAAACGGTGCGAGATTTTGCAAGACTTTTGGTTGGATCACCGAGAACTCACCAAGGGCTACAAGATGCAAAAAAATTGACCTCTCCAGCATAAAAACTGACAGAGTTAGAAGCTGAAAACTGCATATTTTCAAAATTCAAAAGTTTTACCCCAAAAGTAGAGAAATCTGGCAATAGCGCACTTTGGCACCTATGCGCAAAAATAAGCCCATGGACCCCAGTTGAAGGTGCTGTGATGGAAATGGCCCAATGTTTAATAGTTCTGGAGGTATAGCACCAAAACAAATGTTCATGTTTTTTCATCTGCAACGCCCCCTGGCGGCCATTTCCAAAATCTGAAAAAACAATTTCGAGATATTCTTGTGTTACATAAAATATCTCAGAATCAGTACGATTGCTGCAAATTTGAAAAATATCACGAAATTCCATGATTTCTCCCCAAAATTGCGTAACCATGGTAACAGAAAATTTGAGTAAGCTACATGTCAAAAGAAAGGCCAGGTGATGACGAAAAATATGAGCTATTGCAGAAGTGGATAAGCCTATTTATGGCGAAGTTATAGTGCAAAAACCGTTAACCATACCTGTCGTGACCTTGACCTTTGACTTTTGACCTATTTTAACCAAAAACAATAGGGCACCTAGAAATTATGTTTTTCATCATCCCTGTAAGTTTCAAGGTGATTGTGGCAAAATTGTGGCCAGGAGAGTGCAGACAAACAAACAGACAGACAGACAAACAGACATACGCAACTGACCAATATGCTTGCGGAAATCGAAGATTTCCGGCAAGCAATAAAGTATGGACTGTGCCTCCAACATGTATGATCATAGACGGGGCCCGGAGAGGCCGTCACGGACCGCTGCACACGCCGGCCGCCCACCGTAAGGACCCTGCCGCCACTTGCGGCGACGGCGAGTGTCTTCGTGGTATGGCGAAAAACGGCGCGAGATTTGACGAGACTAACAATGCGACCCCTGAATGTGACTGCGAGTGTCCGACGCTATCCGGCGCTGCAGACCATGTGTCTGTGGCGTAAAAAAATGACAGAATTATAGGCATTTCTTTGAATGGTCACGTGTTCTCGTTTCACGAGAAACGGTGCGAGATATGACGAGACTTGCGATTGAATGACTAAGAACTAGACGGATGCTGTCTAACGCCGAAAACCAGACCTTTCTATGGCAAATATCAACAGAGATAGAAGCAGGTAAACTTCGTATTTTCAAGTTGTCACGTTTTACCCCAAAATTTGGTAACCATGGTAACGGCAGTACAAAGCTACATGTGCGGAGGAATAAGCCAATGTTCCTAGTTTCAGATACCACCAAAAAAAATGGTGTCACGTTTAATATTTTTTGAGATATTGCAGAAAAATGATATGTTACAGTGTTTCAGGTACCACGCCCCCTGGTGGCTATTTCCAAAAAATGAAAAACTGATTTCGAGATATTTATAAAATAACACAAAATATATCAATTTCAAAGCCATTGTTAAAAAAATGCAACCTGTAGGTCATATTGAATGAAATCTCGAAGACTCTCGTTTGACGAGAAACGGTGCGAGATTTTGCAAGACTTTTGGTTGGATCACCGAGAACTCACCAAGGGCTACAAGATGCAAAAAAATTGACCTCTCCAGCATAAAAACTGACAGAGTTAGAAGCTGAAAACTGCATATTTTCAAAATTCAAAAGTTTTACCCCAAAAGTAGAGAAATCTGGCAATAGCGCACTTTGGCACCTATGCGCAAAAATAAGCCCATGGACCCCAGTTGAAGGTGCTGTGATGGAAATGGCCCAATGTTTAATAGTTCTGGAGGTATAGCACCAAAACAAATGTTCATGTTTTTTCATCTGCAACGCCCCCTGGCGGCCATTTCCAAAATCTGAAAAAACAATTTCGAGATATTCTTGTGTTACATAAAATATCTCAGAATCAGTACGATTGCTGCAAATTTGAAAAATATCACGAAATTCCATGATTTCTCCCCAAAATTGCGTAACCATGGTAACAGAAAATTTGAGTAAGCTACATGTCAAAAGAAAGGCCAGGTGATGACGAAAAATATGAGCTATTGCAGAAGTGGATAAGCCTATTTATGGCGAAGTTATAGTGCAAAAACCGTTAACCATACCTGTCGTGACCTTGACCTTTGACTTTTGACCTATTTTAACCAAAAACAATAGGGCACCTAGAAATTATGTTTTTCATCATCCCTGTAAGTTTCAAGGTGATTGTGGCAAAATTGTGGCCAGGAGAGTGCAGACAAACAAACAGACAGACAGACAAACAGACATACGCAACTGACCAATATGCTTGCGGAAATCGAAGATTTCCGGCAAGCAATAAAGTATGGACTGTGCCTCCAACATGTATGATCATAGACGGGGCCCGGAGAGGCCGTCACGGACCGCTGCACACGCCGGCCGCCCACCGTAAGGACCCTGCCGCCACTTGCGGCGACGGCGAGTGTCTTCGTGGTATGGCGAAAAACGGCGCGAGATTTGACGAGACTAACAATGCGACCCCTGAATGTGACTGCGAGTGTCCGACGCTATCCGGCGCTGCAGACCATGTGTCTGTGGCGTAAAAAAATGACAGAATTATAGGCATTTCTTTGAATGGTCACGTGTTCTCGTTTCACGAGAAACGGTGCGAGATATGACGAGACTTGCGATTGAATGACTAAGAACTAGACGGATGCTGTCTAACGCCGAAAACCAGACCTTTCTATGGCAAATATCAACAGAGATAGAAGCAGGTAAACTTCGTATTTTCAAGTTGTCACGTTTTACCCCAAAATTTGGTAACCATGGTAACGGCAGTACAAAGCTACATGTGCGGAGGAATAAGCCAATGTTCCTAGTTTCAGATACCACCAAAAAAAATGGTGTCACGTTTAATATTTTTTGAGATATTGCAGAAAAATGATATGTTACAGTGTTTCAGGTACCACGCCCCCTGGTGGCTATTTCCAAAAAATGAAAAACTGATTTCGAGATATTTATAAAATAACACAAAATATATCAATTTCAAAGCCATTGTTAAAAAAATGCAACCTGTAGGTCATATTGAATGAAATCTCGAAGACTCTCGTTTGACGAGAAACGGTGCGAGATTTTGCAAGACTTTTGGTTGGATCACCGAGAACTCACCAAGGGCTACAAGATGCAAAAAAATTGACCTCTCCAGCATAAAAACTGACAGAGTTAGAAGCTGAAAACTGCATATTTTCAAAATTCAAAAGTTTTACCCCAAAAGTAGAGAAATCTGGCAATAGCGCACTTTGGCACCTATGCGCAAAAATAAGCCCATGGACCCCAGTTGAAGGTGCTGTGATGGAAATGGCCCAATGTTTAATAGTTCTGGAGGTATAGCACCAAAACAAATGTTCATGTTTTTTCATCTGCAACGCCCCCTGGCGGCCATTTCCAAAATCTGAAAAAACAATTTCGAGATATTCTTGTGTTACATAAAATATCTCAGAATCAGTACGATTGCTGCAAATTTGAAAAATATCACGAAATTCCATGATTTCTCCCCAAAATTGCGTAACCATGGTAACAGAAAATTTGAGTAAGCTACATGTCAAAAGAAAGGCCAGGTGATGACGAAAAATATGAGCTATTGCAGAAGTGGATAAGCCTATTTATGGCGAAGTTATAGTGCAAAAACCGTTAACCATACCTGTCGTGACCTTGACCTTTGACTTTTGACCTATTTTAACCAAAAACAATAGGGCACCTAGAAATTATGTTTTTCATCATCCCTGTAAGTTTCAAGGTGATTGTGGCAAAATTGTGGCCAGGAGAGTGCAGACAAACAAACAGACAGACAGACAAACAGACATACGCAACTGACCAATATGCTTGCGGAAATCGAAGATTTCCGGCAAGCAATAAAGTATGGACTGTGCCTCCAACATGTATGATCATAGACGGGGCCCGGAGAGGCCGTCACGGACCGCTGCACACGCCGGCCGCCCACCGTAAGGACCCTGCCGCCACTTGCGGCGACGGCGAGTGTCTTCGTGGTATGGCGAAAAACGGCGCGAGATTTGACGAGACTAACAATGCGACCCCTGAATGTGACTGCGAGTGTCCGACGCTATCCGGCGCTGCAGACCATGTGTCTGTGGCGTAAAAAAATGACAGAATTATAGGCATTTCTTTGAATGGTCACGTGTTCTCGTTTCACGAGAAACGGTGCGAGATATGACGAGACTTGCGATTGAATGACTAAGAACTAGACGGATGCTGTCTAACGCCGAAAACCAGACCTTTCTATGGCAAATATCAACAGAGATAGAAGCAGGTAAACTTCGTATTTTCAAGTTGTCACGTTTTACCCCAAAATTTGGTAACCATGGTAACGGCAGTACAAAGCTACATGTGCGGAGGAATAAGCCAATGTTCCTAGTTTCAGATACCACCAAAAAAAATGGTGTCACGTTTAATATTTTTTGAGATATTGCAGAAAAATGATATGTTACAGTGTTTCAGGTACCACGCCCCCTGGTGGCTATTTCCAAAAAATGAAAAACTGATTTCGAGATATTTATAAAATAACACAAAATATATCAATTTCAAAGCCATTGTTAAAAAAATGCAACCTGTAGGTCATATTGAATGAAATCTCGAAGACTCTCGTTTGACGAGAAACGGTGCGAGATTTTGCAAGACTTTTGGTTGGATCACCGAGAACTCACCAAGGGCTACAAGATGCAAAAAAATTGACCTCTCCAGCATAAAAACTGACAGAGTTAGAAGCTGAAAACTGCATATTTTCAAAATTCAAAAGTTTTACCCCAAAAGTAGAGAAATCTGGCAATAGCGCACTTTGGCACCTATGCGCAAAAATAAGCCCATGGACCCCAGTTGAAGGTGCTGTGATGGAAATGGCCCAATGTTTAATAGTTCTGGAGGTATAGCACCAAAACAAATGTTCATGTTTTTTCATCTGCAACGCCCCCTGGCGGCCATTTCCAAAATCTGAAAAAACAATTTCGAGATATTCTTGTGTTACATAAAATATCTCAGAATCAGTACGATTGCTGCAAATTTGAAAAATATCACGAAATTCCATGATTTCTCCCCAAAATTGCGTAACCATGGTAACAGAAAATTTGAGTAAGCTACATGTCAAAAGAAAGGCCAGGTGATGACGAAAAATATGAGCTATTGCAGAAGTGGATAAGCCTATTTATGGCGAAGTTATAGTGCAAAAACCGTTAACCATACCTGTCGTGACCTTGACCTTTGACTTTTGACCTATTTTAACCAAAAACAATAGGGCACCTAGAAATTATGTTTTTCATCATCCCTGTAAGTTTCAAGGTGATTGTGGCAAAATTGTGGCCAGGAGAGTGCAGACAAACAAACAGACAGACAGACAAACAGACATACGCAACTGACCAATATGCTTGCGGAAATCGAAGATTTCCGGCAAGCAATAAAGTATGGACTGTGCCTCCAACATGTATGATCATAGACGGGGCCCGGAGAGGCCGTCACGGACCGCTGCACACGCCGGCCGCCCACCGTAAGGACCCTGCCGCCACTTGCGGCGACGGCGAGTGTCTTCGTGGTATGGCGAAAAACGGCGCGAGATTTGACGAGACTAACAATGCGACCCCTGAATGTGACTGCGAGTGTCCGACGCTATCCGGCGCTGCAGACCATGTGTCTGTGGCGTAAAAAAATGACAGAATTATAGGCATTTCTTTGAATGGTCACGTGTTCTCGTTTCACGAGAAACGGTGCGAGATATGACGAGACTTGCGATTGAATGACTAAGAACTAGACGGATGCTGTCTAACGCCGAAAACCAGACCTTTCTATGGCAAATATCAACAGAGATAGAAGCAGGTAAACTTCGTATTTTCAAGTTGTCACGTTTTACCCCAAAATTTGGTAACCATGGTAACGGCAGTACAAAGCTACATGTGCGGAGGAATAAGCCAATGTTCCTAGTTTCAGATACCACCAAAAAAAATGGTGTCACGTTTAATATTTTTTGAGATATTGCAGAAAAATGATATGTTACAGTGTTTCAGGTACCACGCCCCCTGGTGGCTATTTCCAAAAAATGAAAAACTGATTTCGAGATATTTATAAAATAACACAAAATATATCAATTTCAAAGCCATTGTTAAAAAAATGCAACCTGTAGGTCATATTGAATGAAATCTCGAAGACTCTCGTTTGACGAGAAACGGTGCGAGATTTTGCAAGACTTTTGGTTGGATCACCGAGAACTCACCAAGGGCTACAAGATGCAAAAAAATTGACCTCTCCAGCATAAAAACTGACAGAGTTAGAAGCTGAAAACTGCATATTTTCAAAATTCAAAAGTTTTACCCCAAAAGTAGAGAAATCTGGCAATAGCGCACTTTGGCACCTATGCGCAAAAATAAGCCCATGGACCCCAGTTGAAGGTGCTGTGATGGAAATGGCCCAATGTTTAATAGTTCTGGAGGTATAGCACCAAAACAAATGTTCATGTTTTTTCATCTGCAACGCCCCCTGGCGGCCATTTCCAAAATCTGAAAAAACAATTTCGAGATATTCTTGTGTTACATAAAATATCTCAGAATCAGTACGATTGCTGCAAATTTGAAAAATATCACGAAATTCCATGATTTCTCCCCAAAATTGCGTAACCATGGTAACAGAAAATTTGAGTAAGCTACATGTCAAAAGAAAGGCCAGGTGATGACGAAAAATATGAGCTATTGCAGAAGTGGATAAGCCTATTTATGGCGAAGTTATAGTGCAAAAACCGTTAACCATACCTGTCGTGACCTTGACCTTTGACTTTTGACCTATTTTAACCAAAAACAATAGGGCACCTAGAAATTATGTTTTTCATCATCCCTGTAAGTTTCAAGGTGATTGTGGCAAAATTGTGGCCAGGAGAGTGCAGACAAACAAACAGACAGACAGACTAGACGACCTGAGGTCGAACGCTTGCCGGAAGTGACCGGAAATAAGACAGCGAAATAGAAGGACAGTTACTAGGCAGACAGACAGGGAACATATGGATCTGATCAAATGAAAAACCTCTATCATGGGGAAAACAGTAGCACATATGAATAAGGTCTTGCTGATTTTCAAAAGTCAAAGAGGAGTAGACAGAGAGACAGACAGAGAGACAGACAGACAGACAGACAGACGGATAGAGAGACATTAATAGTGTTGTTATTAGTAGCCATCCTATACAGGATAATCCATTTTTGGACAGAAATAAAAATAAAGGAAGTCCAACTGAATCCTTGGCAGTTCTCCTATTCTTGAGTGCTGGAAATAAGAAAAGCACTGAAAATGAAACTTGAAGAGATGAACGTCCAGAATGCCGAAATGCAAGCGAAGCCGCGTTCGTGTTAGACAGAGACCCGACCTCTGGGTAAGGGAGACGTGACCTTTCATTCCTGGACAAATAGGTCGGCCTGAGGACATCTTCAAGTCTGATGATGGCTTAAATTAGGGCTGTCCTTGAAGAAAAAAGGCAGTCGGTCAGCCTGCGTCCGGGAATTATAAAATTCCAAGAAGTCCTGCCCATCACGGATTAACTGTAATGTCCCCTTGGTGTAGGTTATCTGTAATGTGAAATTTAATATATTTTAAAAATTGGAATCTTTGGTTAAAAAAGGAGAGGCTTTTAAGGAGTCTGAAGTGGTAAGTAATAAGATAAAAAAATTTGAGGCCCTAGTTCCGTGATGGGTTAGGACGATATATAAAAATATATTCTGGCATGAGAGAGGGGTGCTGTCAAATTTTTTGGCGCCTGCCGCACGTTTGTGAATAAAACGGTACACTTGACACGGGCGCGATGGAAATTTAAGAGGAAAGGTAGTAATCCCAAGCCGTAGTTGAGTTGTTTTGACCCCAGAGTTTGCAGTCCTAGCTGAAATAGGCATGGGACGGGCTCTTTTTTAAACCCGGAACGCCAGAAGAGGCTGGAGATTGAATGAAGGATTGGGCCATTTTTTTATCCGAAAAACCTGGGAATTGACAATTAAAAAAAATGACAGGGACCTTCTTAGCCCGTTCCAGCTCAGGGAACGGTATTAGAATATTGTCGGGAATCCATATTATCCTACCTGTGGGCTGGGACGGTCCAGAAAACCGCAATTATACGGGTATCCATAAAATTGTATGTCAATTTTTGTCATTAATAATAGGGACCTTGCTAGACGCGCCGTTCCATTTGACAGCGCCTTAAGTACAGGGGACGGAAAACGTTTTCCGCGATTTTTGACCGGGCGCTGTTTTTTTAATAAATTACCTACGTCCACCAAACTTCATAAATAAACTGACAAGGAAAAGTTGTAAATGACTTTGAATTATTTTGAATCTCCTACGAATATTATAAAAGATATGGCGAGTTGAAAATGGATGAATATGTTTTACATTTTCGCCGTAGCGCCCCGTGGCACACGCATTTCAACTCATCGCGGCGTTGTCACATTAATATATTTTCTCTTGATTTGTTTACAGAATTACAGGATATATCGTGCAGATTTGGTTCATATAAGGTTTGACCGTGTCGTATAATCATAACTATGTTATTTATTAAATTTTACACTTCCGAATGCTATCAAAATATGATAAAAATTTTTTATTTATCCGAACCTTACCAGAAAATGTTGCTCATGGGGTGTATTTTTAATAAATTAAGCGATTTTTTATTATACGTAAATAACCTTGGCGCCGCGAGCCATTTAAAAACCAACTGTCACAGGTCCGCAGTGAAGACCAGCTGCCCTGAAGGCAAGATGGCCTCGGTGAGTACGCACTTTTGACCTTTCCCACAATCAAGCCCCATCTGACGACATATATAAAACATATGTGCCCTGATTTGTAAAATAAACCCCTAAATATGAAAAACTTGCTTTTTATGATAATATTTGTTTCAAGAGATGGCCGTATTTATTGTTGTGGTTCAAAACAAATGAGCTATGTGAAGCGGCAATTTTGAATGAAAACACAGGCACCCGTCTTCAATTAAATTTTAAAGATTTTTCATTGCTTTCATGTTGGGATATGTTTATTTTGCATAAAATGAAATTTATTTATTTCCTGGCGTGTTTTATAAACGCCATAAAAAATATAATTTATAGAAGGGGTGCGTGATGTTTTTGTGAGCGATAATAGGGGATTTTAAGTGGGCGATAATCGGGGAGAAAGCAATGCCATGGTTATAAGCGGTGCTTTGTATACATGATATGGACCCGTTTTCATTAAGCTGATAAAAAGTGATATTCATTATCATAATCTATTAGTCATTTTTCCCTCAGTAAAATGTTGTCAGGTGGGATATTGATAATCTATTTTGTCTTGATATTAAGTATTATCCTATATCTGTGGTGTTTAATGCATTGTAAGATCATCATTAACTATAAAATATGAATGGATGTTTCAGTTTTCACATTTTCATTTGCAAGTTAATAATTTTTTTTCATTGTCTATTGTATGTCTTAAATTTGTGAAGTTAAGAAAATGAAAATTCTTTGTGATTCTGGAACCAAGTTAATGTAGAAAATCTTTCACATTTGTTTTGTACTGATGACAGGTAAATGTTCTAGTTATTTATTTATATTGCTAGATAATAGTTTGAGGTGGGGTGGGTAGAAAAAAAAAGAATATTAATTAATATTGTATTTCTGTATCAATTTTTAATGGGGGAAGAAATTTTCTCTCTTAAAAAAAAAAAATTGGATCCTGTTCCATGATCTCAGATGGCCTTTTTTATATTTTAAATGGGTTTACATTTAGAGGATTTTATCAAGTTTAATCACTTTTTAGTGCCAGGTTACAGCAATTTATGGCAAAGACTATATGAGACTTTTTTAACCAGTATTTTATGTATTTTCATGTGTAGGCTTGCCAAATAGGTCATAACAATTAACAAAGGTGTCACAGGTGATTTTTGGTTAGTGAATCAGTATACACACATTTCACCATTTCATAGCATGAAATATTAATAAACATTGTTTCATTGTTTAAAGATTCATAGTTGTTTAAAGTGCCCCCCCCCCAATTAAATGTTACTCTAGGATTAGCCCATTTGTGCAAATCAGGCTCTTAAGAAAATGACAAAGATTTGGATTGTCAAATTAGTAACCATTTTTTTTTTCTATTTATGTAATTGCAGGGCAAAGTTGAAGAAGAGGATTGGCCAGGGCCATTTTCCGAAAAACTTGGCGTAAACAGAAATTTGATAAGTTGTCTTTGTGATGGGGGGGTTTCTTCTGTGTGTGTGAGTGAGAATGAATTGACGAATGGGTTTGTGATGGAGGTGTACGAGTGTGTGATGGAATGTAGGAGTGAGTTGCATGTTGTGAGGTGCCTTGGCAGGTTGATGGGATATGAGTCTGTGGATGACTGGATGAGTGTGCGTGCGTTTCATTACTGGTATGGGAAATGTAAGTCTGAGTTGACCAAGGCACGTAAGAAAGGTATGAGGCATGAGTTTCTGAGTGGTGTGTTTCATTTGCCGGGGAGTGGAATGGGGGGAAGTGGGGATTGTGTGTGTGTGCAGAGTGGGATGGAGGGGAGTGGGGATAGTGTTCGTGTGCAGAGTGGAATGGAGGGGAGTGAGGATAGTGTGTGTGTGCAGAGTGGAATGGGGGGGAGGGAGCTTGAGGGTCGGGTGGGGGCAGAGTCAGGTCATGAGAGTGTTGTGGAGGTTATGTCTGAGCGGGAGAAGGAGCTGGTTGAGATGGTGAGAAAGTTGCAGATGGATGTAAGTGTGAAAGATAGGAGTGTGTGTGATGTGAGAAACTTTAGAAAGAAACTTGCGAGAAGAGATAGTATGATTGCAGAGTTGAAGGATGAGTTGAATGAGAGGGATGGCCGAATTTTTGAACTTGAGGCCAGGTTGAGTGAATGTGAGGGTGAGCGTGTGAGACTAGAGAGTGAGCTTGATGACCTATATGTGGATGCATGTGTGGAAGTGAATGTGCAGTGTGAAAGGTACGCATGTCTGAGAAGTAAGTATGATGCTGCAAGAAAGGCACTCTGGTACAGGAGGAGTGCCTGTGAAAGTGTAGAGTGTGTGAATGACAAGCTGGTTTGCCTGAGTGAGAGAGTGCGTGATTTGGAGAATGAGAAATGTATGTTGGAAGAGAGGTTGGAAGATTTTGTGCGGAGTGACTGTGTGCGTTGTTTTCAGGGAGGAATGTATACGAGTGAGATCAGAGGAGTTTATATGGAGCTGATTGGTATGGGTGTGAGTGCGAGCAAGTGTGAGTCGATTGTGAGATGTGTGATTGAAGGTCTGGGAAAGAGTGTGGATAGATTGCCGAGAGAGACGTGTGCTGAGAGAATGGTGTATGAATGTAGAGCGCTGGCATGGATGCAGTTGAGTGAATGTTTAGAGAGTGGGAATGTGACTTTGATGAGTGATGGGACGACAAAGTATGGCAGACATTATGAAAGTTTGGGTGTAAGAACAGCGGCTGGTGAGAGTCTGACTCTGGGTGTGAGAGATGTTGCGAGTGGGGATGCTGAAAGCCTGTTGTGTGTGCTGCGTGAGATTTTGATGGATGTGGCTAGCATGAAAGGAGGAGATGTGTGTAAGCGTGTCCAGGGCATGATTGTGAGCATGAAGAATACTATGAGTGATAGGGCTGCTGCAGGAAAGAAGTTTTGTGAGTTGTTTTATGACTACAGGAGAGATGTGTTGCCGCATGTGTTGAATGAATGGAATGGGATGAGTGACAGTGAGCGTGAGAGATGTGTAAGAATGAATAATTTTTTTTGTGGCCTGCACTACCTTGTTGGTTTAGCTGAGCAGGCCGGTGTGACTCTGTGTATGTGGGAGAGTTTGATATTTGGTGAGAGTGCGGTGGGTGCTGTTGCGAAAGGATGTAAGAGTCAGAAGGGCGAGAGTGGAACTGTACGTATGGTCAGAACGGTATGCAAGGCAGTGCAAGATAGAGGGTGTGAGAAGAGTGGAAAGCCTGTGTGGTTTCGTGAGTTTGTGCGTGTGAGAGATGGGAAGGGGCATATACCCCTTGCACCATTCAGAGGGAACAGATTTAATATACTGTTCCATAATGGTGCAGGGGTATATGCTCTTTACCCCTTGTTGTGCGAGTTTTTTGAGTGCGTGAAAGATGAGAACTTGTTGATGAAAGCGGTGCATGCTGACCTGGGTGTGGAGCAGTTTGTGTGTGGAGTGCGTGCTTTGGGGCTGATCGACAAGTTGCTGACTGGGCCGTTGTGGAGAGTGATTGAGAGTGAGACGCACATGAGTGGACTGAATGCCAGGTTTGAAAGGTTACTGGTGTGTTTACAGTCATGGGCTCAGGATGCAAGTAGTTTGATGAAAGGATCAGAGTGTTTGTATGAGGATGTCAGTGTCAGAAAGGACTGGGTGTATGATGCTTTGGTGAAAGAGTGTGAGAATGATCGTATGACTCAGCAGGTCTTGGAGCTGCTTCTGGCATCTTTCTTCAGTAAGACCCAGAAGTTGCTTCAAGATCAGTTACGGGGTGGAGTGAATGCTGATCTGAGTGAGAGAATGAGTGAGACTGCGAGTGTGCCCATGACGAATGTAGGGTGTGAAAGAGATTTTGGTATGCTAGATTACCTGATGCGTGAAAGACCGAATGCAAGTACGTGTGCAATGGAGGGTGTCATTATGTTTCGAAGGAATGACACCCCGGGTTGGCTGCGGAGCATGGGTGATGATCAGTTGAGAGAGCATGTAGAGCGAGCGAGGCGTAGTGTGAAAGAGCAGGTGAGTGAGTTTCGGAAGAGGAGAGCGGTTGTGGGTGCAAGAAGAGCGGAGAGAATGAGGGAGAAACGGTGTGTGCAGGAGAGAAAGGAGACGCGTGACAGAGTGAAAGCAGAGGATTTGACTGTGGAGTTGAATGAGTTCGGGGGGTTGTGGATGAGTGTGGAAGAGGTGGATGAAAGGTTGTGTGAATGCAGGGTTGACAGAAGGAGACGTGCGGTTGAGGTGCAAATGCGTTTTCGAAAACATGTGTTGAAGTGTGTGAATGTGGATGGATGTCTGAATTTCAGCAAGGGAGGTCGTATGTATACGTATGATGAGCTTGTGGTGAATTTGAAGAAGGTTGTGAGCATGAGTAGTGAGGATCGCGAGAATGTGAAGTGTGCAGATGTTTCGTTTACTGGTGTGTGTGTGCCTGATTGTGAGCTTGATGATGAGAAAGAGAAGTTTTTGACAGTGGCTGAGAATGAGAGTGTGAATGAAGGTAGGAGAATGTGTAAGCGAGATTTGCCTTTTGTTCACTGTGTGGATGATTTTCTGGGGAAGGTGATTGAAAGATTGAATGAGTCTGAATGGGAGAGATGTTGTGTGAATGAGGTGAAAGAATGTGTTGTTGGGAGTGAGCGGTTGTTTGTTGGGGTTTTGAAGAATGTTGGTGGTGAATCGTTTGAATGTGATTTAGTGAATGGTTTGAAATGTGGTGTTTTACGTTTGGTGAGTTTGGTGAGTTCAGATTTAGTTGGAATGAATGTTGAACAGAGGTTTGTGGATGATGGGTGTGAAAGTTGGTGGAAGGGCAGAGTGCTGGATGTTGTTGTTAAGAAAGGTGGTAAGAGTCCTGAGTTTGTTGTTTTATATGAGGAGAGTGAGGATGAGGATGAGGATGGGGATGGGGAGTGGAGGTTTAGTTTGTTTGATGATTATATGTCTGGTGATTTGCGTGTATTTTGGTAGTGGTTGTGTGCGTGTCTCTTATCAGGGGAGTGGGGGGGGGGGGGGGGGAGGTGGATGAAGAGAGTGAGGATGAAGATGGGGAGTAGAGGTTAGTTTGTGGTGATTATATGTCTGGCGATTTGGGTGTGTTTTGGTAATGGTTGTGTGTGTCTGTTGTCCCACCTGGGGGGGGGGGGGGGGGGGGGAGAGAACCGTTTCATTTTTATGTAATTATATTTTGTAATCTTTTATGTGTATATGGTTTTTTATATTCAATGATATTCTGTAAAACAAAAACCATAATTTCTGTATAACAAGAGTCTGATAGATAGTTTTTACAATTATTTACTGCATTCCAGCATTGGATCTTTTAATTATATACTATTATATATGTCTTTTGCTCAAAACACAAGTATTAGTATGTATATTTCCCTAAGACTTTGTTACATCATATTATATACAGTTTATTTATATATATATATATATATCACATTTTGTATGGAACATTTAGATAATGGATCTCATTTTTAAAGTTGCATGATCATGGTTCTGTAAATGTAATAAATACAAGTAATTTAGTACATCTATATAGCCTCCATGTATAAATATTGTAACTAAAAAGCTTGGTTCTCTGTATTATTTACATGAATTATTGGAACAGTTTTTGTAAAGCAGTGCATCTTCATTTTTCAAGTTTGTATGATGTTTATGGTATATATATATATGTTTATTTACACATCTTTGTACTTTATAGAATATTTTGATTGGGTGATGCCTTTTCCTACATGTAGGTTTTGTAAATGTAATAAGTATTCTTTATTGTTTATTTCTTTCATTGTGTCAGGAAATGTTTCATTGCTTTGTATACATTTATTTATATTAAGTCATTCCAAAATTCATATGAAATGTTAATAAGACAAGCTTAATGTTATGAATTTTGTTTAAGGAATACGGACTTCACTTTTTAATATATTATATAATCTGATTGTAACTTTGTCAGATAGCCTGATATTATTTTATTAACAATATGTTGGCCCCATTATTTTATGAAAGGCTTTTGTGTTGTTACCCTGATAGTCCTGTCATCATGTAATCATTTTTAATTATTTTATGCAGTGATGCTTATTTCCAAATGATTTTGATGTACATATCATTTGTTTTATTTATTTTTTGTTTTATGTTGACATTTGGGAAAGACACCATGGTGGTGCTAAGTAGCAAATAATTTAAGTCAGTATGATTTTTTTGGTTCTTTATGTTGACATTTGGGAAAGACACTGTGGTGGTGCTAAGTACCAAAACATTTAAGTCAGTATGATTTTTTTTTTGTTTTCTTTATGTTGACATTTGGGAAAGACACTATGGTGGTGCTAAGTACCAAATCATTTAAGTCAGTATGATTTTTTTTGTTTTCTTTATGTTGACATTTGGGAAAGACACTATGGTGGTGCTAAGTACCAAATCATTTAAGTTAGTATGATTTTTTTTTGGTTCTTTATGTTGACATTTGGGAAAGACACTATGGTGGTGCTAAGTACAAAATCATTTAAGTCAGTATGATTTTTTTTGTTTTCTTTATGTTGACATTTGGGAAAGACACTATGGTGGTGCTAAGTACCAAATCATTTAAGTTAGTATGATTTTTTTTTGGTTCTTTATGTTGACATTTGGGAAAGACACTATGGTGGTGCTAAGTACCAAAACATTTAAGTCAGTATGATTTTTTTTGTTTTCTTTATGTTGACATTTGGGAAAGACACTGTGGTGGTTCTAAGTACCAAAACATTTAAGTCAGTATGATTTTTTTTGTTTTCTTTATGTTGACATTTGGGAAAGACACTGTGGTGGTGCTAAGTACCAAATCATTTAAGTCAGTATGATTTTTTTTTTGTTTTCTTTATGTTGACATTTGGGAAAGACACTATGGTGGTGCTAAGTACCAAATCATTTAAGTCAGTATGATTTTTTTGGTTCTTTATGTTGACATTTGGGAAAGACACTGTGGTGGTGCTAAGTACCAAATCATTCAAGTCAGTATGATTTTTTTCTTTATGTTGACATTTGGGAAAGATGCAATGGCAGTGCTAAGTACCAAATCATTTAAGTAAATTATATGATTTGTTTTATTATTTTGTATGGTTTGTTCTTTGTGTTGACATTTGGGAAAGACACCATGGCGGTGCTAAGTACCAAATCATTTGAGTAAATATGATTTTTTTGTTCTTTATATTGACATTTGACTTATTATCTCAATTTTGCAGAAATTTACATTTTTATATTTCTCAGTGTTATTTTTAAATATGTAACCATACTTTTTATTTAGTTCTTTATATTCTTTTAAATCATTTCTGTTTTTTTTTGTCAGTTTGGTTCTCAGAGATTACAGATCAGTTATGGTCAAGAAAAAGATATTTATCCAAATGTAAATTTTATTTCTATGATTTCATCAACCTCATTACATCTCATTGTATACACAAAATTGTGTTAAATGTAGTCAGAATAAATTGATTAATATTAATATACATGCAGTTATTATTCTGTTAATTGTTGAGAGCATCAGGATTGATTGCTGGTGAGTTGTGAAAGCATCGAGATCCAGGATGAGTGCTTGTAAAAGTATGCAAGACATTTCCCAGATACAGAAACCAGACTGCATTATTATATGAATCCTCCAAAAATCTTGTCCAGTTATGTCAGCAATTTACTTGAAGTGAATTCCATGTCCTTTCCCAAGTTAACATCTTCAGGTCCTGCAAGGCTGTATGGTTTCATGGCTGATTCATGAAAGAGAAAATCAGTGATGTGATTACTCTGTAAGCTTGCATGAGGACAAGTGTAACAATGAATCCTACACACATTTCATATTACAAGACTTGTGTTCACATGAACGCGAACATCCCTTGCTGCTTGTAAGATGGCCACCAAGCCAAAATGTTATGCCCCGGGTGAAAAATGACTTGCTTTCATGTCCTTGTGAACCAAGATGTTAACTCATTTAACACAGCAGGTAAAAGTTAGCAAATTTTCATATTATATATGGGGTTTGGAAAATAACCTAGTTGGATAGAGCTATTCAAGACCAACATTTTCATGTATCACACATTAAATTTCATCAAACGGTTGCTGAGATACATAAACTTGTAAATTTTCGATATCCGAAAAACATGGACAGTGCCTCATTTGCATATGCAAATTTGTTAATTACATAATCATATGCCTGATTTTTCATTTGCATATTTAATTATATGCTGTGTTAGTTTGATAATACAGAAAAATGTACAAATTTATCTACAATAATGAAATTGATACATAAAAATAGATGCGGGCACACTTTCACTGTGTTTTCTGTGCTTTTGAGAGGAATGATCATTTTGCCTAATTTGCATATGCAAATTAAAATTAAATATACAAGATACATAATTATTTGCATAATTAATGAATGTAACTTTTTCAGTTGTAGTGATATTTAAGAAAAAGTTTGTTTACAATAAACATTTTTAAAATTAGGAAGGAGTGAAATCGGCTGTAATTTCTTCCATTTTTGTGTCCTTTTGTGTGCCATTTGAAAAAATGACTAAGTCCAAAAAATATTTCCATTATTTAGTCATAACATTTTCTTACACGTTGGGCTCATATCTCCTTTTATTTTGAATTGAAGTCCAAAAATATTATATTTCATGCAATTTTTAGCTTGAAAACCTTTCCTTGTCACCTATTTATTAAATAACAGGGCAATGAAAAATGAAAAAAGCTCTTTTTCATATTTTTGGGCCGCAATGGTTAAGCAATTGTCAAATAATGACCCCAAATTTGGACCTTTAAATTGCCATATCTTCCTAACCGTTCAACCAATTTTCAAAAACTAAACGCCAAAAGATTATTTTCACCAAGATCTATCACTTGATGTGCATCATGGGAAGAAATAATAAGTTTGAAAATTTCACCAAGATCCCTATTAATAAATACATATACATCTATAACGCGGACAGCTGGAGAATTCGCGGAGAATTCATCATGATGATATTATTAAATGTGAGCAAAGGTTTAATTTATGTTTTGTATCATATTTCCTTAAGAACCTGTAAATTTGATATCCTGCATGGTTTTGTTACGGTTTGCACAGTAACCTGTTGAAAAAATATATAGTGTTTAGCGTTTTCGTCTGATGTAAGATCGGTAGTCAATGTTAGCTGGTGATCCAGATTGGTGTTAGTGGCAGTCCCACATTGTTTGCGCTGGTTATTATTTCGGAAATTTAACAGTGAATAAATGTCTTTAGAGTAATATAGTGGTAGATTTTAAATGATTTTAACGTGTAATTAAAAGTATCATTGCATATAAAATCTCTCCGTGAATTCTCCGGGAATTCCCCGCGTTTACATATAAACGCATTTACCAGCCGTATGAAAGTTTTTGTCCGCTTTCATAATGTTTGCCGTGCCCCGGACACAAATTTAAGAAGAGATGGACTAAACCCCGCCCCGGTAGGATTGTTTGGACTCTGAAGAAACGAACCCTCGCAGGAAATGCGGTGGGACGGGCTCTTTCTTATTCGATGAACGCTCGAAAAGAGTGGTGAATGATTGAAAAAATAGGGTCATTTTCACTGTCATCTTGAATAACGGAATTAATATTTTTTTTTAAATTCATAGAGACTTGGTCATCCAATAACAGCAGAAAAAAATGTTCTTTCAAATGTTGTGTGGTGTCCATTGTACCCTCGCCCACCGCAGGGATCCAAAGAGAAGCCTGGATTTTACTGCAAAAAAACACAACCACCCCCCCCCCCCCAAAAAAAAACAAAAACAAAAAAACTTTTATTCATTTTATTTTTATTTTTTATTACTGGATGTAGTTGAATATCATGGTTTATTTATAAAAAAATAAGATGCAATTCATTGGATGAAAAGAGATTTTATTAAATATATTGATACATGTTTATAACAGTTTGATATTTGATTTTTTTTTAAATTTATAGACAGACAATTTGTTACCTCAAATCTGTACTCATGGTCCAACATGCATGTATTTGGTGTTCTCAGGCCCATTTTAGGGTGTATATCCATGATAACAAGATAATATTACCTTGTTCCCACCAGCAAACATTTCAAGCCCCCAGAAAGCTGATTTCAGCTGAGGACTTATGGCTTATTATACACAGGCAAATAGTGTTTTGGACCACCTCATCTCCACCAGACTCATCACACACACCTGCTTTGGCTATCATTGCAATCCATTTACACCCACTGGCTGGAATCTCAAAGCATTTGGTTCAAATCCCTCAGAAAAAAAAAATTAGGGCCAGTTTGAATTTCCAAATCTGGACACAGTGGACATAGTGATATACAGAGAAAATCCATTTTTTCCCCTCAAATCTGTACTGATGGTCCCACAAACCTGGTTTTGGTGTCATTAGGCCCAGTTTAGGGTGTATATACAGGGAAACAAGATAATATTACACTGTTCCCACAAACAAAAATTTCATGCCCCCAGAAACCTGATTTCAGGCCAGTTTATGCTTATACACAGTCAAATAGGTTCTGGCCCCCCTCATCTCCACAAAACTCAACACACACTCCTGGTTTGGGTATCATTGCAATCCATTTACACCCACTGGCTGGCATCACCAAGCATTTGGCTCAACTCCCTCAGAAAAAAAATTAGGGCCAGTTTGAATTTCCAAATCTGGACACAGTGAACATAGTGATATACAGGGAAAATCCATTTTTTCACCTCAAATCTGTAATGATGGTCCCTAAAACATGGTTTAGGTGTCATTAGGCCCAATTCAAGGTGTATATACAGGGAAACAAGATAATATTACCCTGCTGCCACAAACAAGAATTTCAAGCCCCCAGAAACCTGATTTCAGGCCAGTTTATGCTTATACACAGTCAGATAAGTTCTGGCCCCCCTCATCTCCACAAAACTCAACACACACACACCTGGTTTGGTATCATTGCAATCCATTTACACCCACTGGCTGGTATCTCAAAGCATTTGGCTCAACTCCATCAGAAAAAAAATTAGGGCCAGTTTGAATTTCCAAAACTGGACACAGTGAACATAGTGATATACAGAGAAAATCCATTTTTCCCCCTCAAATCTGTACTGATGGTCCCACAAACCTGGTTTTGGTGTCATTTGGCCCAGTTTAGGGTGTATATACAGGGAAACAAGATAATATTACACTGTTCCCACAAACAAAAATTTCATGCCCCCAGAAACCTGATTTCAGGCCAGTTTATGCTTATACACAGTCAAATAGGTTCTGGCCCCCCTCATCTCCACAAAACTCAACACACACTCCTGGTTTGGGTATCATTGCAATCCATTTACACCCACTGGCTGGCATCACCAAGCATTTGGCTCAACTCCCTCAGAAAAAAAATTAGGGCCAGTTTGAATTTCCAAATCTGGACACAGTGAACATAGTGATATACAGAGAAAATCCATTTTTCCCCCTCAAATCTGTACTGATGGTCCCACAAACCTGGTTTTGGTGTCATTAGGCCCAGTTTAGGGTGTATATACAGGGAAACAAGATAATATTACCCTGTTCCCACAAACAAAAATTCCATGCCCCCAGAAACCTGATTTCAGGCCAGTTTATGCTTATACACAGTCAAATAGGTTCTGGCCCCCCTCATCTCCACAAAACTCAACACACACTCCTGGTTTGGGAATCATTGCAATCCATTTACACCCACTGGCTGGCATCACCAAGCATTTGGCTCAACTCCCTCAGAAAAAAAATTAGGGCCAGTTTGAATTTCCAAATCTGGACACAGTGAACATAGTGATATACAGGGAAAATCCATTTTTTCACCTCAAATCTGTAATGATGGTCCCTAAAACATGGTTTAGGTGTCATTAGGCCCAATTCAAGGTGTATATACAGGGAAACAAGATAATATTACCCTGCTGACACAAACAAGAATTTCAAGCCCCCAGAAACCTGATTTCAGGCCAGTTTATGCTTATACACAGTCAGATAGGTTCTGGCCCCCCTCATCTCCACAAAACTCAACACACACTCCTGGTTTGGGAATCATTGCAATCCATTTACACCCACTGGCTGGCATCACCAAGCATTTGGCTCAACTCCCTCAGAAAAAAAATTAGGGCCAGTTTGAATTTCCAAATCTGGACACAGTGAACATAGTGATATACAGGGAAAATCCATTTTTTCACCTCAAATCTGTAATGATGGTCCCTAAAACATGGTTTAGGTGTCATTAGGCCCAATTCAAGGTGTATATACAGGGAAACAAGATAATATTACCCTGCTGCCACAAACAAGAATTTCAAGCCCCCAGAAACCTGATTTCAGGCCAGTTTATGCTTATACACAGTCAGATAAGTTCTGGCCCCCCTCATCTCCACAAAACTCAACACACACACACCTGGTTTGGTATCATTGCAATCCATTTACACCCACTGGCTGGTATCTCAAAGCATTTGGCTCAACTCCATCAGAAAAAAAATTAGGGCCAGTTTGAATTTCCAAAACTGGACACAGTGAACATAGTGATATACAGAGAAAATCCATTTTTCCCCCTCAAATCTGTACTGATGGTCCCACAAACCTGGTTTTGGTGTCATTTGGCCCAGTTTAGGGTGTATATACAGGGAAACAAGATAATATTACACTGTTCCCACAAACAAAAATTTCATGCCCCCAGAAACCTGATTTCAGGCCAGTTTATGCTTATACACAGTCAAATAGGTTCTGGCCCCCCTCATCTCCACAAAACTCAACACACACTCCTGGTTTGGGTATCATTGCAATCCATTTACACCCACTGGCTGGCATCACCAAGCATTTGGCTCAACTCCCTCAGAAAAAAAATTAGGGCCAGTTTGAATTTCCAAATCTGGACACAGTGAACATAGTGATATACAGAGAAAATCCATTTTTCCCCCTCAAATCTGTACTGATGGTCCCACAAACCTGGTTTTGGTGTCATTAGGCCCAGTTTAGGGTGTATATACAGGGAAACAAGATAATATTACCCTGTTCCCACAAACAAAAATTCCATGCCCCCAGAAACCTGATTTCAGGCCAGTTTATGCTTATACACAGTCAAATAGGTTCTGGCCCCCCTCATCTCCACAAAACTCAACACACACTCCTGGTTTGGGAATCATTGCAATCCATTTACACCCACTGGCTGGCATCACCAAGCATTTGGCTCAACTCCCTCAGAAAAAAAATTAGGGCCAGTTTGAATTTCCAAATCTGGACACAGTGAACATAGTGATATACAGGGAAAATCCATTTTTTCACCTCAAATCTGTAATGATGGTCCCTAAAACATGGTTTAGGTGTCATTAGGCCCAATTCAAGGTGTATATACAGGGAAACAAGATAATATTACCCTGCTGACACAAACAAGAATTTCAAGCCCCCAGAAACCTGATTTCAGGCCAGTTTATGCTTATACACAGTCAGATAGGTTCTGGCCCCCCTCATCTCCACAAAACTCAACACACACTCCTGGTTTGGGAATCATTGCAATCCATTTACACCCACTGGCTGGCATCACCAAGCATTTGGCTCAACTCCCTCAGAAAAAAAATTAGGGCCAGTTTGAATTTCCAAATCTGGACACAGTGAACATAGTGATATACAGGGAAAATCCATTTTTTCACCTCAAATCTGTAATGATGGTCCCTAAAACATGGTTTAGGTGTCATTAGGCCCAATTCAAGGTGTATATACAGGGAAACAAGATAATATTACCCTGCTGCCACAAACAAGAATTTCAAGCCCCCAGAAACCTGATTTCAGGCCAGTTTATGCTTATACACAGTCAGATAAGTTCTGGCCCCCCTCATCTCCACAAAACTCAACACACACACACCTGGTTTGGTATCATTGCAATCCATTTACACCCACTGGCTGGTATCTCAAAGCATTTGGCTCAACTCCATCAGAAAAAAAATTAGGGCCAGTTTGAATTTCCAAAACTGGACACAGTGAACATAGTGATATACAGAGAAAATCCATTTTTCCCCCTCAAATCTGTACTGATGGTCCCACAAACCTGGTTTTGGTGTCATTTGGCCCAGTTTAGGGTGTATATACAGGGAAACAAGATAATATTACCCTGTTCCCATAAACAAAAATTCCGTGCCCCCAGAAACCTGCTTTCAGGCCAGTTTATGCTTATACACAGTCAAACAGGTTTTGGCCCCCTTCATCTCCACCAGACTCTTCACAAACACCTGGTTTGGGTTTCATTGCAATCCATTCACACCCACTGGCTGGCATCTCCAAGCATATAGCTCAACTTCTTCAGAAAAAAAAATATAGACCACTTTAAAGTTTATCAAATCTGGTCATAGTGGTTTATGCAGAAATCAATTGTTCTGATCTCAAATCTGAAATAGTGGTCATAGAACATTGGTTGGTTCTTGTATGATTTTATTCAATTTACAATCAAATATGCAGGAAAACCTGGCATTTTATTTTACTTCAATACACCAACAATAAACAATCTAAGGACAAGTGAACAGGCTACCATACATATCTTAGGGAAAGGAAAACAGCAAAGGTTGATTACATTGAGGACACATGGCAACCAGGTGGTTGGCGCTGGTCTGTGAAGCTTACGAAGCAGCAATCAAAGGAAGACGATAACAACACAATAGAAGTCTTCTTCATGGGCCATCGCACACCCATAGAACATGGCTCCAACTGTCAAGTGTAATGCCCCTGCCGGCATTTACTATCACATACTGCCGCCACTTATGGTCACGGCAATAGGATGTACTTTTTTATTTGAAGAAAAAACGATCCCAGATTTGACGAAACTTACAATATAATCACATATTTTGACGTAGAATGTTAGACGCTATCGAATGCTGAAAACTAAAGGTCTTCAGCATTAAAATAACAGAATTATAGGCGTATCTTTGAATGGTCCAATGTTCTCGTTTGACAAGAAATGATGCGAGATATGACGAGATATTCAATTTTGTCACTTCAAACTAGTCAAGTGAATCTTGAACAATAGAAAAATAAAATCTCTGGCATTAAAATGACAGAGATATAGACATTTGTTCGAATTCTCGAATATTCTCGTTTGGCGGGAGATGGTACGAGATGTGGCGAGATATAAGTTATAATCTTTTTAAGCTCCCAAAACGCAACAAAATGCTGAAAACTGCTCCTCTTTAGCCGAAAAGGTGACCAAGTTATAAGCATTTCTGTGAAATCTCGTAATTTCTCGTTTGACGGAAAACAGAGCGAGATTCTACGAGACTTGCAATTAACTGCATTAGTGGCAAGGGAATGCTACCTCATGCAGAAAACTAGACACTTGTAGTATAAATATCAACAGAGATAGAAGCAAAAAACTTATTATTTTCAGATTGCCAAGTTTTACCCCAAAATTTGGTTACCATGGTAACAGCAGCGCAAAGCTACATGTACGCAGGAATAAGCCGACGATCCTAGTTTCAGATAAGACAGTAAACATTGTGCCACGTTTAATATTTTTTTTTGGTATTGCAGAAAAATGGTAAGTTGCAGTGTTTCCAGTACCACGCCCCCTGGTGGCTAATTTCAAAAAATGAAAAAACAAGTTCGAGATAATACAGAAAAACAGAAAATATGTCACTTTTAGAACCTTAGCTGTAAAACCGCCACCTCTAAATCGTTTTTAATGAAATCTCGAAAAGTCTCATTTGACGACAAATGGCACGAGATTTTGCGAGACTTACATTAATTTCGCATAGAGCATATTAAATGCTAGGCATTGCAAAAAACTAGACCTCTCTAACTTAAACAATGAGAAATTTGGAGGGAAATTTTCGAATTTTCTGAATTTCCCCCAAAAATACGTTACCATGGTAACCATTGACCGGAAAAATTTGCCAGCACTTGGAAAGCTGACATAGTGAGGAATAAAATGAGCTACAGATTATGCGGCTACGATTATTATTGACAAAGATATGAAGAAAGTAAAAATTTCAGGTTTTTTGGTGACCCTGACCTTGACCTTTGACCGATCATGACCAAAAACAATAGGCTCCGAGGAGAACAGATCTTACAGTTTATGTATAAGTTTCAGAGCGATTGCTTAAAAACTGTGGCCTCTAGCGCGTGTACATACAGACAAACAGACAGACAAACAAACAAACAAACATACGCGGGTGATCAACATGCTTGCGAAAATCGAAGATTTCCGGCAAGCAACAAACAGACATACGCAACTGACCAATATGCTTGCGGAAATCGAAGATTTCCGGCAAGCAATAAAGTATGGACTGTGCCTCCAACATGTATGATCATAGACGGGGCCCGGAGAGGCCGTCACGGACCGCTGCACACGCCGGCCGCCCACCGTAAGGACCCTGCCGCCACTTGCGGCGACGGCGAGTGTCTTCGTGGTATGGCGAAAAACGGCGCGAGATTTGACGAGACTAACAATGCGACCCCTGAATGTGACTGCGAGTGTCCGACGCTATCCGGCGCTGCAGACCATGTGTCTGTGGCGTAAAAAAATGACAGAATTATAGGCATTTCTTTGAATGGTCACGTGTTCTCGTTTCACGAGAAACGGTGCGAGATATGACGAGACTTGCGATTGAATGACTAAGAACTAGACGGATGCTGTCTAACGCCGAAAACCAGACCTTTCTATGGCAAATATCAACAGAGATAGAAGCAGGTAAACTTCGTATTTTCAAGTTGTCACGTTTTACCCCAAAATTTGGTAACCATGGTAACGGCAGTACAAAGCTACATGTGCGGAGGAATAAGCCAATGTTCCTAGTTTCAGATACCACCAAAAAAAATGGTGTCACGTTTAATATTTTTTGAGATATTGCAGAAAAATGATATGTTACAGTGTTTCAGGTACCACGCCCCCTGGTGGCTATTTCCAAAAAATGAAAAACTGATTTCGAGATATTTATAAAATAACACAAAATATATCAATTTCAAAGCCATTGTTAAAAAAATGCAACCTGTAGGTCATATTGAATGAAATCTCGAAGACTCTCGTTTGACGAGAAACGGTGCGAGATTTTGCAAGACTTTTGGTTGGATCACCGAGAACTCACCAAGGGCTACAAGATGCAAAAAAAAATGACCTCTCCAGCATAAAAACTGACAGAGTTAGAAGCTGAAAACTGCATATTTTCAAAATTCAAAAGTTTTACCCCAAAAGTAGAGAAATCTGGCAATAGCGCACTTTGGCACCTATGCGCAAAAATAAGCCCATGGACCCCAGTTGAAGGTGCTGTGATGGAAATGGCCCAATGTTTAATAGTTCTGGAGGTATAGCACCAAAACAAATGTTCATGTTTTTTCATCTGCAACGCCCCCTGGCGGCCATTTCCAAAATCTGAAAAAACAATTTCGAGATATTCTTGTGTTACATAAAATATCTCAGAATCAGTACGATTGCTGCAAATTTGAAAAATATCACGAAATTCCATGATTTCTCCCCAAAATTGCGTAACCATGGTAACAGAAAATTTGAGTAAGCTACATGTCAAAAGAAAGGCCAGGTGATGACGAAAAATATGAGCTATTGCAGAAGTGGATAAGCCTATTTATGGCGAAGTTATAGTGCAAAAACCGTTAACCATACCTGTCGTGACCTTGACCTTTGACTTTTGACCTATTTTAACCAAAAACAATAGGGCACCTAGAAATTATGTTTTTCATCATCCCTGTAAGTTTCAAGGTGATTGTGGCAAAATTGTGGCCAGGAGAGTGCAGACAAACAAACAGACAGACAGACAAACAGACATACGCAACTGACCAATATGCTTGCGGAAATCGAAGATTTCCGGCAAGCAATAAAGTATGGACTGTGCCTCCAACATGTATGATCATAGACGGGGCCCGGAGAGGCCGTCACGGACCGCTGCACACGCCGGCCGCCCACCGTAAGGACCCTGCCGCCACTTGCGGCGACGGCGAGTGTCTTCGTGGTATGGCGAAAAACGGCGCGAGATTTGACGAGACTAACAATGCGACCCCTGAATGTGACTGCGAGTGTCCGACGCTATCCGGCGCTGCAGACCATGTGTCTGTGGCGTAAAAAAATGACAGAATTATAGGCATTTCTTTGAATGGTCACGTGTTCTCGTTTCACGAGAAACGGTGCGAGATATGACGAGACTTGCGATTGAATGACTAAGAACTAGACGGATGCTGTCTAACGCCGAAAACCAGACCTTTCTATGGCAAATATCAACAGAGATAGAAGCAGGTAAACTTCGTATTTTCAAGTTGTCACGTTTTACCCCAAAATTTGGTAACCATGGTAACGGCAGTACAAAGCTACATGTGCGGAGGAATAAGCCAATGTTCCTAGTTTCAGATACCACCAAAAAAAATGGTGTCACGTTTAATATTTTTTGAGATATTGCAGAAAAATGATATGTTACAGTGTTTCAGGTACCACGCCCCCTGGTGGCTATTTCCAAAAAATGAAAAACTGATTTCGAGATATTTATAAAATAACACAAAATATATCAATTTCAAAGCCATTGTTAAAAAAATGCAACCTGTAGGTCATATTGAATGAAATCTCGAAGACTCTCGTTTGACGAGAAACGGTGCGAGATTTTGCAAGACTTTTGGTTGGATCACCGAGAACTCACCAAGGGCTACAAGATGCAAAAAAAAATGACCTCTCCAGCATAAAAACTGACAGAGTTAGAAGCTGAAAACTGCATATTTTCAAAATTCAAAAGTTTTACCCCAAAAGTAGAGAAATCTGGCAATAGCGCACTTTGGCACCTATGCGCAAAAATAAGCCCATGGACCCCAGTTGAAGGTGCTGTGATGGAAATGGCCCAATGTTTAATAGTTCTGGAGGTATAGCACCAAAACAAATGTTCATGTTTTTTCATCTGCAACGCCCCCTGGCGGCCATTTCCAAAATCTGAAAAAACAATTTCGAGATATTCTTGTGTTACATAAAATATCTCAGAATCAGTACGATTGCTGCAAATTTGAAAAATATCACGAAATTCCATGATTTCTCCCCAAAATTGCGTAACCATGGTAACAGAAAATTTGAGTAAGCTACATGTCAAAAGAAAGGCCAGGTGATGACGAAAAATATGAGCTATTGCAGAAGTGGATAAGCCTATTTATGGCGAAGTTATAGTGCAAAAACCGTTAACCATACCTGTCGTGACCTTGACCTTTGACTTTTGACCTATTTTAACCAAAAACAATAGGGCACCTAGAAATTATGTTTTTCATCATCCCTGTAAGTTTCAAGGTGATTGTGGCAAAATTGTGGCCAGGAGAGTGCAGACAAACAAACAGACAGACAGACAAACAGACATACGCAACTGACCAATATGCTTGCGGAAATCGAAGATTTCCGGCAAGCAATAAAGTATGGACTGTGCCTCCAACATGTATGATCATAGACGGGGCCCGGAGAGGCCGTCACGGACCGCTGCACACGCCGGCCGCCCACCGTAAGGACCCTGCCGCCACTTGCGGCGACGGCGAGTGTCTTCGTGGTATGGCGAAAAACGGCGCGAGATTTGACGAGACTAACAATGCGACCCCTGAATGTGACTGCGAGTGTCCGACGCTATCCGGCGCTGCAGACCATGTGTCTGTGGCGTAAAAAAATGACAGAATTATAGGCATTTCTTTGAATGGTCACGTGTTCTCGTTTCACGAGAAACGGTGCGAGATATGACGAGACTTGCGATTGAATGACTAAGAACTAGACGGATGCTGTCTAACGCCGAAAACCAGACCTTTCTATGGCAAATATCAACAGAGATAGAAGCAGGTAAACTTCGTATTTTCAAGTTGTCACGTTTTACCCCAAAATTTGGTAACCATGGTAACGGCAGTACAAAGCTACATGTGCGGAGGAATAAGCCAATGTTCCTAGTTTCAGATACCACCAAAAAAAATGGTGTCACGTTTAATATTTTTTGAGATATTGCAGAAAAATGATATGTTACAGTGTTTCAGGTACCACGCCCCCTGGTGGCTATTTCCAAAAAATGAAAAACTGATTTCGAGATATTTATAAAATAACACAAAATATATCAATTTCAAAGCCATTGTTAAAAAAATGCAACCTGTAGGTCATATTGAATGAAATCTCGAAGACTCTCGTTTGACGAGAAACGGTGCGAGATTTTGCAAGACTTTTGGTTGGATCACCGAGAACTCACCAAGGGCTACAAGATGCAAAAAAATTGACCTCTCCAGCATAAAAACTGACAGAGTTAGAAGCTGAAAACTGCATATTTTCAAAATTCAAAAGTTTTACCCCAAAAGTAGAGAAATCTGGCAATAGCGCACTTTGGCACCTATGCGCAAAAATAAGCCCATGGACCCCAGTTGAAGGTGCTGTGATGGAAATGGCCCAATGTTTAATAGTTCTGGAGGTATAGCACCAAAACAAATGTTCATGTTTTTTCATCTGCAACGCCCCCTGGCGGCCATTTCCAAAATCTGAAAAAACAATTTCGAGATATTCTTGTGTTACATAAAATATCTCAGAATCAGTACGATTGCTGCAAATTTGAAAAATATCACGAAATTCCATGATTTCTCCCCAAAATTGCGTAACCATGGTAACAGAAAATTTGAGTAAGCTACATGTCAAAAGAAAGGCCAGGTGATGACGAAAAATATGAGCTATTGCAGAAGTGGATAAGCCTATTTATGGCGAAGTTATAGTGCAAAAACCGTTAACCATACCTGTCGTGACCTTGACCTTTGACTTTTGACCTATTTTAACCAAAAACAATAGGGCACCTAGAAATTATGTTTTTCATCATCCCTGTAAGTTTCAAGGTGATTGTGGCAAAATTGTGGCCAGGAGAGTGCAGACAAACAAACAGACAGACAGACAAACAGACATACGCAACTGACCAATATGCTTGCGGAAATCGAAGATTTCCGGCAAGCAATAAAGTATGGACTGTGCCTCCAACATGTATGATCATAGACGGGGCCCGGAGAGGCCGTCACGGACCGCTGCACACGCCGGCCGCCCACCGTAAGGACCCTGCCGCCACTTGCGGCGACGGCGAGTGTCTTCGTGGTATGGCGAAAAAACGGCGCGAGATTTGACGAGACTAACAATGCGACCCCTGAATGTGACTGCGAGTGTCCGACGCTATCCGGCGCTGCAGACCATGTGTCTGTGGCGTAAAAAAATGACAGAATTATAGGCATTTCTTTGAATGGTCACGTGTTCTCGTTTCACGAGAAACGGTGCGAGATATGACGAGACTTGCGATTGAATGACTAAGAACTAGACGGATGCTGTCTAACGCCGAAAACCAGACCTTTCTATGGCAAATATCAACAGAGATAGAAGCAGGTAAACTTCGTATTTTCAAGTTGTCACGTTTTACCCCAAAATTTGGTAACCATGGTAACGGCAGTACAAAGCTACATGTGCGGAGGAATAAGCCAATGTTCCTAGTTTCAGATACCACCAAAAAAAATGGTGTCACGTTTAATATTTTTTGAGATATTGCAGAAAAATGATATGTTACAGTGTTTCAGGTACCACGCCCCCTGGTGGCTATTTCCAAAAAATGAAAAACTGATTTCGAGATATTTATAAAATAACACAAAATATATCAATTTCAAAGCCATTGTTAAAAAAATGCAACCTGTAGGTCATATTGAATGAAATCTCGAAGACTCTCGTTTGACGAGAAACGGTGCGAGATTTTGCAAGACTTTTGGTTGGATCACCGAGAACTCACCAAGGGCTACAAGATGCAAAAAAAAATGACCTCTCCAGCATAAAAACTGACAGAGTTAGAAGCTGAAAACTGCATATTTTCAAAATTCAAAAGTTTTACCCCAAAAGTAGAGAAATCTGGCAATAGCGCACTTTGGCACCTATGCGCAAAAATAAGCCCATGGACCCCAGTTGAAGGTGCTGTGATGGAAATGGCCCAATGTTTAATAGTTCTGGAGGTATAGCACCAAAACAAATGTTCATGTTTTTTCATCTGCAACGCCCCCTGGCGGCCATTTCCAAAATCTGAAAAAACAATTTCGAGATATTCTTGTGTTACATAAAATATCTCAGAATCAGTACGATTGCTGCAAATTTGAAAAATATCACGAAATTCCATGATTTCTCCCCAAAATTGCGTAACCATGGTAACAGAAAATTTGAGTAAGCTACATGTCAAAAGAAAGGCCAGGTGATGACGAAAAATATGAGCTATTGCAGAAGTGGATAAGCCTATTTATGGCGAAGTTATAGTGCAAAAACCGTTAACCATACCTGTCGTGACCTTGACCTTTGACTTTTGACCTATTTTAACCAAAAACAATAGGGCACCTAGAAATTATGTTTTTCATCATCCCTGTAAGTTTCAAGGTGATTGTGGCAAAATTGTGGCCAGGAGAGTGCAGACAAACAAACAGACAGACAGACAAACAGACATACGCAACTGACCAATATGCTTGCGGAAATCGAAGATTTCCGGCAAGCAATAAAGTATGGACTGTGCCTCCAACATGTATGATCATAGACGGGGCCCGGAGAGGCCGTCACGGACCGCTGCACACGCCGGCCGCCCACCGTAAGGACCCTGCCGCCACTTGCGGCGACGGCGAGTGTCTTCGTGGTATGGCGAAAAACGGCGCGAGATTTGACGAGACTAACAATGCGACCCCTGAATGTGACTGCGAGTGTCCGACGCTATCCGGCGCTGCAGACCATGTGTCTGTGGCGTAAAAAAATGACAGAATTATAGGCATTTCTTTGAATGGTCACGTGTTCTCGTTTCACGAGAAACGGTGCGAGATATGACGAGACTTGCGATTGAATGACTAAGAACTAGACGGATGCTGTCTAACGCCGAAAACCAGACCTTTCTATGGCAAATATCAACAGAGATAGAAGCAGGTAAACTTCGTATTTTCAAGTTGTCACGTTTTACCCCAAAATTTGGTAACCATGGTAACGGCAGTACAAAGCTACATGTGCGGAGGAATAAGCCAATGTTCCTAGTTTCAGATACCACCAAAAAAAATGGTGTCACGTTTAATATTTTTTGAGATATTGCAGAAAAATGATATGTTACAGTGTTTCAGGTACCACGCCCCCTGGTGGCTATTTCCAAAAAATGAAAAACTGATTCGAGATATTTATAAAATAACACAAAATATATCAATTTCAAAGCCATTGTTAAAAAAATGCAACCTGTAGGTCATATTGAATGAAATCTCGAAGACTCTCGTTTGACGAGAAACGGTGCGAGATTTTGCAAGACTTTTGGTTGGATCACCGAGAACTCACCAAGGGCTACAAGATGCAAAAAAATTGACCTCTCCAGCATAAAAACTGACAGAGTTAGAAGCTGAAAACTGCATATTTTCAAAATTCAAAAGTTTTACCCCAAAAGTAGAGAAATCTGGCAATAGCGCACTTTGGCACCTATGCGCAAAAATAAGCCCATGGACCCCAGTTGAAGGTGCTGTGATGGAAATGGCCCAATGTTTAATAGTTCTGGAGGTATAGCACCAAAACAAATGTTCATGTTTTTTCATCTGCAACGCCCCCTGGCGGCCATTTCCAAAATCTGAAAAAACAATTTCGAGATATTCTTGTGTTACATAAAATATCTCAGAATCAGTACGATTGCTGCAAATTTGAAAAATATCACGAAATTCCATGATTTCTCCCCAAAATTGCGTAACCATGGTAACAGAAAATTTGAGTAAGCTACATGTCAAAAGAAAGGCCAGGTGATGACGAAAAATATGAGCTATTGCAGAAGTGGATAAGCCTATTTATGGCGAAGTTATAGTGCAAAAACCGTTAACCATACCTGTCGTGACCTTGACCTTTGACTTTTGACCTATTTTAACCAAAAACAATAGGGCACCTAGAAATTATGTTTTTCATCATCCCTGTAAGTTTCAAGGTGATTGTGGCAAAATTGTGGCCAGGAGAGTGCAGACAAACAAACAGACAGACAGACAAACAGACATACGCAACTGACCAATATGCTTGCGGAAATCGAAGATTTCCGGCAAGCAATAAAGTATGGACTGTGCCTCCAACATGTATGATCATAGACGGGGCCCGGAGAGGCCGTCACGGACCGCTGCACACGCCGGCCGCCCACCGTAAGGACCCTGCCGCCACTTGCGGCGACGGCGAGTGTCTTCGTGGTATGGCGAAAAACGGCGCGAGATTTGACGAGACTAACAATGCGACCCCTGAATGTGACTGCGAGTGTCCGACGCTATCCGGCGCTGCAGACCATGTGTCTGTGGCGTAAAAAAATGACAGAATTATAGGCATTTCTTTGAATGGTCACGTGTTCTCGTTTCACGAGAAACGGTGCGAGATATGACGAGACTTGCGATTGAATGACTAAGAACTAGACGGATGCTGTCTAACGCCGAAAACCAGACCTTTCTATGGCAAATATCAACAGAGATAGAAGCAGGTAAACTTCGTATTTTCAAGTTGTCACGTTTTACCCCAAAATTTGGTAACCATGGTAACGGCAGTACAAAGCTACATGTGCGGAGGAATAAGCCAATGTTCCTAGTTTCAGATACCACCAAAAAAATGGTGTCACGTTTAATATTTTTTGAGATATTGCAGAAAAATGATATGTTACAGTGTTTCAGGTACCACGCCCCCTGGTGGCTATTTCCAAAAAATGAAAAACTGATTTCGAGATATTTATAAAATAACACAAAATATATCAATTTCAAAGCCATTGTTAAAAAAATGCAACCTGTAGGTCATATTGAATGAAATCTCGAAGACTCTCGTTTGACGAGAAACGGTGCGAGATTTTGCAAGACTTTTGGTTGGATCACCGAGAACTCACCAAGGGCTACAAGATGCAAAAAAATTGACCTCTCCAGCATAAAAACTGACAGAGTTAGAAGCTGAAAACTGCATATTTTCAAAATTCAAAAGTTTTACCCCAAAAGTAGAGAAATCTGGCAATAGCGCACTTTGGCACCTATGCGCAAAAATAAGCCCATGGACCCCAGTTGAAGGTGCTGTGATGGAAATGGCCCCAATGTTTAATAGTTCTGGAGGTATAGCACCAAAACAAATGTTCATGTTTTTTCATCTGCAACGCCCCCTGGCGGCCATTTCCAAAATCTGAAAAAACAATTTCGAGATATTCTTGTGTTACATAAAATATCTCAGAATCAGTACGATTGCTGCAAATTTGAAAAATATCACGAAATTCCATGATTTCTCCCCAAAATTGCGTAACCATGGTAACAGAAAATTTGAGTAAGCTACATGTCAAAAGAAAGGCCAGGTGATGACGAAAAATATGAGCTATTGCAGAAGTGGATAAGCCTATTTATGGCGAAGTTATAGTGCAAAAACCGTTAACCATACCTGTCGTGACCTTGACCTTTGACTTTTGACCTATTTTAACCAAAAACAATAGGGCACCTAGAAATTATGTTTTTCATCATCCCTGTAAGTTTCAAGGTGATTGTGGCAAAATTGTGGCCAGGAGAGTGCAGACAAACAAACAGACAGACAGACAAACAGACATACGCAACTGACCAATATGCTTGCGGAAATCGAAGATTTCCGGCAAGCAATAAAGTATGGA
This sequence comes from Sipunculus nudus, assembly GCA_026874595.1. Taxonomy (NCBI): domain Eukaryota; kingdom Metazoa; phylum Annelida; class Sipuncula; order Golfingiida; family Sipunculidae; genus Sipunculus; species Sipunculus nudus. Next base: position 79,020,856 of record CM049316.1, read on the forward strand.
CTGTGCCTCCAACATGTATGATCATAGACGGGGCCCGGAGAGGCCGTCACGGACCGCTGCACACGCCGGCCGCCCACCGTAAGGACCCTGCCGCCACTTGCGGCGACGGCGAGTGTCTTCGTGGTATGGCGAAAAACGGCGCGAGATTTGACGAGACTAACAATGCGACCCCCTGAATGTGACTGCGAGTGTCCGACGCTATCCGGCGCTGCAGACCATGTGTCTGTGGCGTAAA
>CM049317.1:0-28812 GCA_026874595.1 Sipunculus nudus
AGTGCGTACACCAATGCATGGGTATCATCCGCACAGTCGATCGCCCCAAGAACGATATAGTAGGCCTGATTAATAATAATGCCGCTCCATATACGCTCTCGGTAAAAACCTATCTATTAACTGTTATTCCAATTGATTCTAAAACACATATTTATAAAACTTGGTTCAGGTTGCATGGCCCACAATCATGCACCACGCATTTTTTATTATAACCTCTTAATGAATCAGGCTCTGTATATGTTTTATTCCCAGTTTATAGAGGTCTGAAGTTTTGTTTTTTTGTTGTTTATGCTGTTTTCCAGCGAACAGTACGGTGCATTCATGTGAGGAGAGAGAAAGAAAAGCAGACAGATATTGAACTTCCCTGAATGAGCCCCTGATATCAAGGGTAACACACAATTTGGCTGTACTACAACCCCAAACCGGTTCATTTTTATTCATTTTCTTACCTATTTTCGGACCAAAGGGTATACATCTGAAACATCTAATTCTTATTTTGAGAGAGAGGCTGTCCAGTCTACAAACAGAATGAAACTTAAAAATGCTTGTTTGAATATCAATCATGCTCAGCGATACCGTATCACACTTGCTCGGTGAACTTTAAAGAAATAATTGTTGGAGGCCCCACCCTAAAAACGTTTGTTGTTTCAAAACACGCCCACATAAATTCGCCCGGACCGCGAGCGAGCCCGGCTGCCGGTCTGAGTCCCCGACTCGCTGGCTGATAAAGTACCTGTCTGGCGGCTGGCTGATCCGAGCCGGCTGCTTTGACAGACCTGCTCACGGGGTCGGGACTTGTCAACAAGTCGGGCTTGGCGAACCAATTAGTTAGGGGGAGGGGGGGGGGGGGGGGAGGGTACTTTGTTGTTGTATGTCCGTACACGGTCACTGCCACTGTTTTGATAACGATACGGGGAACTGGTGGCCACGAGTGAGTGATCTGGGAGAAACGCATGTTTCTTTTTGTACAGGTAAGTCAAAATGTCGATATCATGATTTCTGTCATTTCCAGCCAGGTTTGCCGAAATGGCCCATAACTGTCGGAGAGTTATCTTATGTGGCCAAGGCGGGCATCATTTAGTGAAGAAGAGAGCCGGTAGAGGGCACCGTCGTCCCAACGTCTCATCCTTGCGCAAGTCAGGCGGCGTTAATTAAGCGTGGGGTCGCACGGCTAATTAGGCGATCGGGCGGATCACCTTATCGATAAGAAGCGAATAAGAACGGTGAGGGTTCTTTGGCTAGGTACCGAATTCTCATTTATGCCGCCCGGAAAAATGTGTTCTCTCCAGTTAATCGCAACACCCATATTTTGATGAAAATATTGCAAGCCGACCCTTGCATGTGGCGCTGTTAAGCATACTTACCTGGCACGGGGGACACCGTGATCAGCAAGGCGGTTCCCCCAGGGCGAGGCCTTTCCATTGCACTCCGGTTGGGCTGACCCCTGCGATTACCCCAAATGCGGGTAACTCGAGTGCGCAATTTTTGGTAGTGGGGGACTGCGTTCGCGCTATCCCCTGATAAACAAACAAAAATCAGTTCCTTCTCCCTAATAAGAGCTCTGCAGAGTAGATGTGAACGTGCAGCGTCTCCGTGAAGGCCAGACAGTTAATATCTCGGACGGACGGACGGACGTGCACACGCATATCTTTGAAAGCATTTGATGCTGTCGGACGTTTTACTTAATAAGCAGGTTGAGAACAGAAATGTAACAGCACTTGGGCGGTGATCAAAATTCGGTGTGCTGCAGTGTTTACAAACAAGCGCACGTGCGTGTGTTATGTGTAGGGTAGATTGCAGCGGCATCGAAGACTTTGGCCCGGTGTGATTGGGTGGTGCAAGTGTGACATCCTGGAGTGAGTGAATTTCAGCAACGACTCTGATCTAGTAAGTCATGTTGTTTTTGTTCTTCCCTGAATATTAGGGCCTGACAGTGGCAGAAATACTGTGTTTTTACTGAGACTGAGAATTTCATGTCACATCGGGTTTTCCAGGGGCTGACGTTACCGCAGAGTTGAAAGCTCCTGAATAAAAAAAAAAAAAAAATCAAATAACCTCTGTTTTTTTGTTGTTGTTTTTTTTTTTTTTGTGGCTTTAAAATAAAAAAAAAAAGGGGGGGGGGGGGGAATGTTTTTCTGTCAGGAAATGGTCTGGGTTCATGCAAAATGAGAAAGTCATTAATTCTGTCGAGGTAAATGTGTGAAAATATTTTTTTTTAACTGATATTTTGTGTCACATAGGAATATATAACTGGATTATAATATGTTTTCTTGACCTGACGGTCGATTGCCTTGTAATAAACCAACGGCTGTAATTAGCCTGATAATGCATGCAATGATAGATAACATTTTCGGTATTGACAAACATTATGTAATATAAAATATTTAACAATAAATAAACACGGGCGCTCCCAAGTAGACCGGATTACAGCTTCCTGAATAAGTTAAATTTTGTCATGATAATAGATCACATTATTGAACTTTCACGTCTTTTGTCTATAATGCTGTATTGATTTTTAATAGCAAGCGGATCTTTTTTATCAAACAGAAGGGAAAGCATTATGTATAGTATTGTTCATTTCTTCATCACTGGACGTCTGTGTGATTAACTGTTTTTGTCTTAAATAAATAAATAAACACACACACACACACACACACACACACACACACACACACATATATATATAGTTGCACAAACCAGACATACTGAACTGCAATGCAATATCCCCGGAAAAAAATGAAACTAATATTCAGTTAAAAGCCAATCCCATTTTTTGTTTTGTTTTGTTTTGTTTTGTTTTGTTTTTATTTGACCATTTGACTAGTCCGTGCAAGCCACTGTTTCGTTTCGAAGTGCGTACACCAATGCATGGGTATCATCCGCACAGTCGATCGCCCCAAGAACGATATAGTAGGCCTGATTAATAATAATGCCGCTCCATATACGCTCTCGGTAAAAACCTATCTATTAACTGTTATTCCAATTGATTCTAAAACACATATTTATAAAACTTGGTTCAGGTTGCATGGCCCACAATCATGCACCACGCATTTTTTATTATAACCTCTTAATGAATCAGGCTCTGTATATGTTTTATTCCCAGTTTATAGAGGTCTGAAGTTTTGTTTTTTTGTTGTTTATGCTGTTTTCCAGCGAACAGTACGGTGCATTCATGTGAGGAGAGAGAAAGAAAAGCAGACAGATATTGAACTTCCCTGAATGAGCCCCTGATATCAAGGGTAACACACAATTTGGCTGTACTACAACCCCAAACCGGTTCATTTTTATTCATTTTCTTACCTATTTTCGGACCAAAGGGTATACATCTGAAACATCTAATTCTTATTTTGAGAGAGAGGCTGTCCAGTCTACAAACAGAATGAAACTTAAAAATGCTTGTTTGAATATCAATCATGCTCAGCGATACCGTATCACACTTGCTCGGTGAACTTTAAAGAAATAATTGTTGGAGGCCCCACCCTAAAAACGTTTGTTGTTTCAAAACACGCCCACATAAATTCGCCCGGACCGCGAGCGAGCCCGGCTGCCGGTCTGAGTCCCCGACTCGCTGGCTGATAAAGTACCTGTCTGGCGGCTGGCTGATCCGAGCCGGCTGCTTTGACAGACCTGCTCACGGGGTCGGGACTTGTCAACAAGTCGGGCTTGGCGAACCAATTAGTTAGGGGGAGGGGGGGGGGGGGGGGAGGGTACTTTGTTGTTGTATGTCCGTACACGGTCACTGCCACTGTTTTGATAACGATACGGGGAACTGGTGGCCACGAGTGAGTGATCTGGGAGAAACGCATGTTTCTTTTTGTACAGGTAAGTCAAAATGTCGATATCATGATTTCTGTCATTTCCAGCCAGGTTTGCCGAAATGGCCCATAACTGTCGGAGAGTTATCTTATGTGGCCAAGGCGGGCATCATTTAGTGAAGAAGAGAGCCGGTAGAGGGCACCGTCGTCCCAACGTCTCATCCTTGCGCAAGTCAGGCGGCGTTAATTAAGCGTGGGGTCGCACGGCTAATTAGGCGATCGGGCGGATCACCTTATCGATAAGAAGCGAATAAGAACGGTGAGGGTTCTTTGGCTAGGTACCGAATTCTCATTTATGCCGCCCGGAAAAATGTGTTCTCTCCAGTTAATCGCAACACCCATATTTTGATGAAAATATTGCAAGCCGACCCTTGCATGTGGCGCTGTTAAGCATACTTACCTGGCACGGGGGACACCGTGATCAGCAAGGCGGTTCCCCCAGGGCGAGGCCTTTCCATTGCACTCCGGTTGGGCTGACCCCTGCGATTACCCCAAATGCGGGTAACTCGAGTGCGCAATTTTTGGTAGTGGGGGACTGCGTTCGCGCTATCCCCTGATAAACAAACAAAAATCAGTTCCTTCTCCCTAATAAGAGCTCTGCAGAGTAGATGTGAACGTGCAGCGTCTCCGTGAAGGCCAGACAGTTAATATCTCGGACGGACGGACGGACGTGCACACGCATATCTTTGAAAGCATTTGATGCTGTCGGACGTTTTACTTAATAAGCAGGTTGAGAACAGAAATGTAACAGCACTTGGGCGGTGATCAAAATTCGGTGTGCTGCAGTGTTTACAAACAAGCGCACGTGCGTGTGTTATGTGTAGGGTAGATTGCAGCGGCATCGAAGACTTTGGCCCGGTGTGATTGGGTGGTGCAAGTGTGACATCCTGGAGTGAGTGAATTTCAGCAACGACTCTGATCTAGTAAGTCATGTTGTTTTTGTTCTTCCCTGAATATTAGGGCCTGACAGTGGCAGAAATACTGTGTTTTTACTGAGACTGAGAATTTCATGTCACATCGGGTTTTCCAGGGGCTGACGTTACCGCAGAGTTGAAAGCTCCTGAATAAAAAAAAAAAAAAAATCAAATAACCTCTGTTTTTTTGTTGTTGTTTTTTTTTTTTTTGTGGCTTTAAAATAAAAAAAAAAAGGGGGGGGGGGGGGAATGTTTTTCTGTCAGGAAATGGTCTGGGTTCATGCAAAATGAGAAAGTCATTAATTCTGTCGAGGTAAATGTGTGAAAATATTTTTTTTTAACTGATATTTTGTGTCACATAGGAATATATAACTGGATTATAATATGTTTTCTTGACCTGACGGTCGATTGCCTTGTAATAAACCAACGGCTGTAATTAGCCTGATAATGCATGCAATGATAGATAACATTTTCGGTATTGACAAACATTATGTAATATAAAATATTTAACAATAAATAAACACGGGCGCTCCCAAGTAGACCGGATTACAGCTTCCTGAATAAGTTAAATTTTGTCATGATAATAGATCACATTATTGAACTTTCACGTCTTTTGTCTATAATGCTGTATTGATTTTTAATAGCAAGCGGATCTTTTTTATCAAACAGAAGGGAAAGCATTATGTATAGTATTGTTCATTTCTTCATCACTGGACGTCTGTGTGATTAACTGTTTTTGTCTTAAATAAATAAATAAACACACACACACACACACACACACACACACACACACACACATATATATATAGTTGCACAAACCAGACATACTGAACTGCAATGCAATATCCCCGGAAAAAAATGAAACTAATATTCAGTTAAAAGCCAATCCCATTTTTTGTTTTGTTTTGTTTTGTTTTGTTTTGTTTTTATTTGACCATTTGACTAGTCCGTGCAAGCCACTGTTTCGTTTCGAAGTGCGTACACCAATGCATGGGTATCATCCGCACAGTCGATCGCCCCAAGAACGATATAGTAGGCCTGATTAATAATAATGCCGCTCCATATACGCTCTCGGTAAAAACCTATCTATTAACTGTTATTCCAATTGATTCTAAAACACATATTTATAAAACTTGGTTCAGGTTGCATGGCCCACAATCATGCACCACGCATTTTTTATTATAACCTCTTAATGAATCAGGCTCTGTATATGTTTTATTCCCAGTTTATAGAGGTCTGAAGTTTTGTTTTTTTGTTGTTTATGCTGTTTTCCAGCGAACAGTACGGTGCATTCATGTGAGGAGAGAGAAAGAAAAGCAGACAGATATTGAACTTCCCTGAATGAGCCCCTGATATCAAGGGTAACACACAATTTGGCTGTACTACAACCCCAAACCGGTTCATTTTTATTCATTTTCTTACCTATTTTCGGACCAAAGGGTATACATCTGAAACATCTAATTCTTATTTTGAGAGAGAGGCTGTCCAGTCTACAAACAGAATGAAACTTAAAAATGCTTGTTTGAATATCAATCATGCTCAGCGATACCGTATCACACTTGCTCGGTGAACTTTAAAGAAATAATTGTTGGAGGCCCCACCCTAAAAACGTTTGTTGTTTCAAAACACGCCCACATAAATTCGCCCGGACCGCGAGCGAGCCCGGCTGCCGGTCTGAGTCCCCGACTCGCTGGCTGATAAAGTACCTGTCTGGCGGCTGGCTGATCCGAGCCGGCTGCTTTGACAGACCTGCTCACGGGGTCGGGACTTGTCAACAAGTCGGGCTTGGCGAACCAATTAGTTAGGGGGAGGGGGGGGGGGGGGGGAGGGTACTTTGTTGTTGTATGTCCGTACACGGTCACTGCCACTGTTTTGATAACGATACGGGGAACTGGTGGCCACGAGTGAGTGATCTGGGAGAAACGCATGTTTCTTTTTGTACAGGTAAGTCAAAATGTCGATATCATGATTTCTGTCATTTCCAGCCAGGTTTGCCGAAATGGCCCATAACTGTCGGAGAGTTATCTTATGTGGCCAAGGCGGGCATCATTTAGTGAAGAAGAGAGCCGGTAGAGGGCACCGTCGTCCCAACGTCTCATCCTTGCGCAAGTCAGGCGGCGTTAATTAAGCGTGGGGTCGCACGGCTAATTAGGCGATCGGGCGGATCACCTTATCGATAAGAAGCGAATAAGAACGGTGAGGGTTCTTTGGCTAGGTACCGAATTCTCATTTATGCCGCCCGGAAAAATGTGTTCTCTCCAGTTAATCGCAACACCCATATTTTGATGAAAATATTGCAAGCCGACCCTTGCATGTGGCGCTGTTAAGCATACTTACCTGGCACGGGGGACACCGTGATCAGCAAGGCGGTTCCCCCAGGGCGAGGCCTTTCCATTGCACTCCGGTTGGGCTGACCCCTGCGATTACCCCAAATGCGGGTAACTCGAGTGCGCAATTTTTGGTAGTGGGGGACTGCGTTCGCGCTATCCCCTGATAAACAAACAAAAATCAGTTCCTTCTCCCTAATAAGAGCTCTGCAGAGTAGATGTGAACGTGCAGCGTCTCCGTGAAGGCCAGACAGTTAATATCTCGGACGGACGGACGGACGTGCACACGCATATCTTTGAAAGCATTTGATGCTGTCGGACGTTTTACTTAATAAGCAGGTTGAGAACAGAAATGTAACAGCACTTGGGCGGTGATCAAAATTCGGTGTGCTGCAGTGTTTACAAACAAGCGCACGTGCGTGTGTTATGTGTAGGGTAGATTGCAGCGGCATCGAAGACTTTGGCCCGGTGTGATTGGGTGGTGCAAGTGTGACATCCTGGAGTGAGTGAATTTCAGCAACGACTCTGATCTAGTAAGTCATGTTGTTTTTGTTCTTCCCTGAATATTAGGGCCTGACAGTGGCAGAAATACTGTGTTTTTACTGAGACTGAGAATTTCATGTCACATCGGGTTTTCCAGGGGCTGACGTTACCGCAGAGTTGAAAGCTCCTGAATAAAAAAAAAAAAAAAATCAAATAACCTCTGTTTTTTTGTTGTTGTTTTTTTTTTTTTTGTGGCTTTAAAATAAAAAAAAAAAGGGGGGGGGGGGGGAATGTTTTTCTGTCAGGAAATGGTCTGGGTTCATGCAAAATGAGAAAGTCATTAATTCTGTCGAGGTAAATGTGTGAAAATATTTTTTTTTAACTGATATTTTGTGTCACATAGGAATATATAACTGGATTATAATATGTTTTCTTGACCTGACGGTCGATTGCCTTGTAATAAACCAACGGCTGTAATTAGCCTGATAATGCATGCAATGATAGATAACATTTTCGGTATTGACAAACATTATGTAATATAAAATATTTAACAATAAATAAACACGGGCGCTCCCAAGTAGACCGGATTACAGCTTCCTGAATAAGTTAAATTTTGTCATGATAATAGATCACATTATTGAACTTTCACGTCTTTTGTCTATAATGCTGTATTGATTTTTAATAGCAAGCGGATCTTTTTTATCAAACAGAAGGGAAAGCATTATGTATAGTATTGTTCATTTCTTCATCACTGGACGTCTGTGTGATTAACTGTTTTTGTCTTAAATAAATAAATAAACACACACACACACACACACACACACACACACACACACACATATATATATAGTTGCACAAACCAGACATACTGAACTGCAATGCAATATCCCCGGAAAAAAATGAAACTAATATTCAGTTAAAAGCCAATCCCATTTTTTGTTTTGTTTTGTTTTGTTTTGTTTTGTTTTTATTTGACCATTTGACTAGTCCGTGCAAGCCACTGTTTCGTTTCGAAGTGCGTACACCAATGCATGGGTATCATCCGCACAGTCGATCGCCCCAAGAACGATATAGTAGGCCTGATTAATAATAATGCCGCTCCATATACGCTCTCGGTAAAAACCTATCTATTAACTGTTATTCCAATTGATTCTAAAACACATATTTATAAAACTTGGTTCAGGTTGCATGGCCCACAATCATGCACCACGCATTTTTTATTATAACCTCTTAATGAATCAGGCTCTGTATATGTTTTATTCCCAGTTTATAGAGGTCTGAAGTTTTGTTTTTTTGTTGTTTATGCTGTTTTCCAGCGAACAGTACGGTGCATTCATGTGAGGAGAGAGAAAGAAAAGCAGACAGATATTGAACTTCCCTGAATGAGCCCCTGATATCAAGGGTAACACACAATTTGGCTGTACTACAACCCCAAACCGGTTCATTTTTATTCATTTTCTTACCTATTTTCGGACCAAAGGGTATACATCTGAAACATCTAATTCTTATTTTGAGAGAGAGGCTGTCCAGTCTACAAACAGAATGAAACTTAAAAATGCTTGTTTGAATATCAATCATGCTCAGCGATACCGTATCACACTTGCTCGGTGAACTTTAAAGAAATAATTGTTGGAGGCCCCACCCTAAAAACGTTTGTTGTTTCAAAACACGCCCACATAAATTCGCCCGGACCGCGAGCGAGCCCGGCTGCCGGTCTGAGTCCCCGACTCGCTGGCTGATAAAGTACCTGTCTGGCGGCTGGCTGATCCGAGCCGGCTGCTTTGACAGACCTGCTCACGGGGTCGGGACTTGTCAACAAGTCGGGCTTGGCGAACCAATTAGTTAGGGGGAGGGGGGGGGGGGGGGGAGGGTACTTTGTTGTTGTATGTCCGTACACGGTCACTGCCACTGTTTTGATAACGATACGGGGAACTGGTGGCCACGAGTGAGTGATCTGGGAGAAACGCATGTTTCTTTTTGTACAGGTAAGTCAAAATGTCGATATCATGATTTCTGTCATTTCCAGCCAGGTTTGCCGAAATGGCCCATAACTGTCGGAGAGTTATCTTATGTGGCCAAGGCGGGCATCATTTAGTGAAGAAGAGAGCCGGTAGAGGGCACCGTCGTCCCAACGTCTCATCCTTGCGCAAGTCAGGCGGCGTTAATTAAGCGTGGGGTCGCACGGCTAATTAGGCGATCGGGCGGATCACCTTATCGATAAGAAGCGAATAAGAACGGTGAGGGTTCTTTGGCTAGGTACCGAATTCTCATTTATGCCGCCCGGAAAAATGTGTTCTCTCCAGTTAATCGCAACACCCATATTTTGATGAAAATATTGCAAGCCGACCCTTGCATGTGGCGCTGTTAAGCATACTTACCTGGCACGGGGGACACCGTGATCAGCAAGGCGGTTCCCCCAGGGCGAGGCCTTTCCATTGCACTCCGGTTGGGCTGACCCCTGCGATTACCCCAAATGCGGGTAACTCGAGTGCGCAATTTTTGGTAGTGGGGGACTGCGTTCGCGCTATCCCCTGATAAACAAACAAAAATCAGTTCCTTCTCCCTAATAAGAGCTCTGCAGAGTAGATGTGAACGTGCAGCGTCTCCGTGAAGGCCAGACAGTTAATATCTCGGACGGACGGACGGACGTGCACACGCATATCTTTGAAAGCATTTGATGCTGTCGGACGTTTTACTTAATAAGCAGGTTGAGAACAGAAATGTAACAGCACTTGGGCGGTGATCAAAATTCGGTGTGCTGCAGTGTTTACAAACAAGCGCACGTGCGTGTGTTATGTGTAGGGTAGATTGCAGCGGCATCGAAGACTTTGGCCCGGTGTGATTGGGTGGTGCAAGTGTGACATCCTGGAGTGAGTGAATTTCAGCAACGACTCTGATCTAGTAAGTCATGTTGTTTTTGTTCTTCCCTGAATATTAGGGCCTGACAGTGGCAGAAATACTGTGTTTTTACTGAGACTGAGAATTTCATGTCACATCGGGTTTTCCAGGGGCTGACGTTACCGCAGAGTTGAAAGCTCCTGAATAAAAAAAAAAAAAAAATCAAATAACCTCTGTTTTTTTGTTGTTGTTTTTTTTTTTTTTGTGGCTTTAAAATAAAAAAAAAAAGGGGGGGGGGGGGGAATGTTTTTCTGTCAGGAAATGGTCTGGGTTCATGCAAAATGAGAAAGTCATTAATTCTGTCGAGGTAAATGTGTGAAAATATTTTTTTTTAACTGATATTTTGTGTCACATAGGAATATATAACTGGATTATAATATGTTTTCTTGACCTGACGGTCGATTGCCTTGTAATAAACCAACGGCTGTAATTAGCCTGATAATGCATGCAATGATAGATAACATTTTCGGTATTGACAAACATTATGTAATATAAAATATTTAACAATAAATAAACACGGGCGCTCCCAAGTAGACCGGATTACAGCTTCCTGAATAAGTTAAATTTTGTCATGATAATAGATCACATTATTGAACTTTCACGTCTTTTGTCTATAATGCTGTATTGATTTTTAATAGCAAGCGGATCTTTTTTATCAAACAGAAGGGAAAGCATTATGTATAGTATTGTTCATTTCTTCATCACTGGACGTCTGTGTGATTAACTGTTTTTGTCTTAAATAAATAAATAAACACACACACACACACACACACACACACACACACACACACATATATATATAGTTGCACAAACCAGACATACTGAACTGCAATGCAATATCCCCGGAAAAAAATGAAACTAATATTCAGTTAAAAGCCAATCCCATTTTTTGTTTTGTTTTGTTTTGTTTTGTTTTGTTTTTATTTGACCATTTGACTAGTCCGTGCAAGCCACTGTTTCGTTTCGAAGTGCGTACACCAATGCATGGGTATCATCCGCACAGTCGATCGCCCCAAGAACGATATAGTAGGCCTGATTAATAATAATGCCGCTCCATATACGCTCTCGGTAAAAACCTATCTATTAACTGTTATTCCAATTGATTCTAAAACACATATTTATAAAACTTGGTTCAGGTTGCATGGCCCACAATCATGCACCACGCATTTTTTATTATAACCTCTTAATGAATCAGGCTCTGTATATGTTTTATTCCCAGTTTATAGAGGTCTGAAGTTTTGTTTTTTTGTTGTTTATGCTGTTTTCCAGCGAACAGTACGGTGCATTCATGTGAGGAGAGAGAAAGAAAAGCAGACAGATATTGAACTTCCCTGAATGAGCCCCTGATATCAAGGGTAACACACAATTTGGCTGTACTACAACCCCAAACCGGTTCATTTTTATTCATTTTCTTACCTATTTTCGGACCAAAGGGTATACATCTGAAACATCTAATTCTTATTTTGAGAGAGAGGCTGTCCAGTCTACAAACAGAATGAAACTTAAAAATGCTTGTTTGAATATCAATCATGCTCAGCGATACCGTATCACACTTGCTCGGTGAACTTTAAAGAAATAATTGTTGGAGGCCCCACCCTAAAAACGTTTGTTGTTTCAAAACACGCCCACATAAATTCGCCCGGACCGCGAGCGAGCCCGGCTGCCGGTCTGAGTCCCCGACTCGCTGGCTGATAAAGTACCTGTCTGGCGGCTGGCTGATCCGAGCCGGCTGCTTTGACAGACCTGCTCACGGGGTCGGGACTTGTCAACAAGTCGGGCTTGGCGAACCAATTAGTTAGGGGGAGGGGGGGGGGGGGGGGAGGGTACTTTGTTGTTGTATGTCCGTACACGGTCACTGCCACTGTTTTGATAACGATACGGGGAACTGGTGGCCACGAGTGAGTGATCTGGGAGAAACGCATGTTTCTTTTTGTACAGGTAAGTCAAAATGTCGATATCATGATTTCTGTCATTTCCAGCCAGGTTTGCCGAAATGGCCCATAACTGTCGGAGAGTTATCTTATGTGGCCAAGGCGGGCATCATTTAGTGAAGAAGAGAGCCGGTAGAGGGCACCGTCGTCCCAACGTCTCATCCTTGCGCAAGTCAGGCGGCGTTAATTAAGCGTGGGGTCGCACGGCTAATTAGGCGATCGGGCGGATCACCTTATCGATAAGAAGCGAATAAGAACGGTGAGGGTTCTTTGGCTAGGTACCGAATTCTCATTTATGCCGCCCGGAAAAATGTGTTCTCTCCAGTTAATCGCAACACCCATATTTTGATGAAAATATTGCAAGCCGACCCTTGCATGTGGCGCTGTTAAGCATACTTACCTGGCACGGGGGACACCGTGATCAGCAAGGCGGTTCCCCCAGGGCGAGGCCTTTCCATTGCACTCCGGTTGGGCTGACCCCTGCGATTACCCCAAATGCGGGTAACTCGAGTGCGCAATTTTTGGTAGTGGGGGACTGCGTTCGCGCTATCCCCTGATAAACAAACAAAAATCAGTTCCTTCTCCCTAATAAGAGCTCTGCAGAGTAGATGTGAACGTGCAGCGTCTCCGTGAAGGCCAGACAGTTAATATCTCGGACGGACGGACGGACGTGCACACGCATATCTTTGAAAGCATTTGATGCTGTCGGACGTTTTACTTAATAAGCAGGTTGAGAACAGAAATGTAACAGCACTTGGGCGGTGATCAAAATTCGGTGTGCTGCAGTGTTTACAAACAAGCGCACGTGCGTGTGTGTTATGTGTAGGGTAGATTGCAGCGGCATCGAAGACTTTGGCCCGGTGTGATTGGGTGGTGCAAGTGTGACATCCTGGAGTGAGTGAATTTCAGCAACGACTCTGATCTAGTAAGTCATGTTGTTTTTGTTCTTCCCTGAATATTAGGGCCTGACAGTGGCAGAAATACTGTGTTTTTACTGAGACTGAGAATTTCATGTCACATCGGGTTTTCCAGGGGCTGACGTTACCGCAGAGTTGAAAGCTCCTGAATAAAAAAAAAAAAAAAATCAAATAACCTCTGTTTTTTTGTTGTTGTTTTTTTTTTTTTTGTGGCTTTAAAATAAAAAAAAAAAGGGGGGGGGGGGGGAATGTTTTTCTGTCAGGAAATGGTCTGGGTTCATGCAAAATGAGAAAGTCATTAATTCTGTCGAGGTAAATGTGTGAAAATATTTTTTTTTAACTGATATTTTGTGTCACATAGGAATATATAACTGGATTATAATATGTTTTCTTGACCTGACGGTCGATTGCCTTGTAATAAACCAACGGCTGTAATTAGCCTGATAATGCATGCAATGATAGATAACATTTTCGGTATTGACAAACATTATGTAATATAAAATATTTAACAATAAATAAACACGGGCGCTCCCAAGTAGACCGGATTACAGCTTCCTGAATAAGTTAAATTTTGTCATGATAATAGATCACATTATTGAACTTTCACGTCTTTTGTCTATAATGCTGTATTGATTTTTAATAGCAAGCGGATCTTTTTTATCAAACAGAAGGGAAAGCATTATGTATAGTATTGTTCATTTCTTCATCACTGGACGTCTGTGTGATTAACTGTTTTTGTCTTAAATAAATAAATAAACACACACACACACACACACACACACACACACACACACACATATATATATAGTTGCACAAACCAGACATACTGAACTGCAATGCAATATCCCCGGAAAAAAATGAAACTAATATTCAGTTAAAAGCCAATCCCATTTTTTGTTTTGTTTTGTTTTGTTTTGTTTTGTTTTTATTTGACCATTTGACTAGTCCGTGCAAGCCACTGTTTCGTTTCGAAGTGCGTACACCAATGCATGGGTATCATCCGCACAGTCGATCGCCCCAAGAACGATATAGTAGGCCTGATTAATAATAATGCCGCTCCATATACGCTCTCGGTAAAAACCTATCTATTAACTGTTATTCCAATTGATTCTAAAACACATATTTATAAAACTTGGTTCAGGTTGCATGGCCCACAATCATGCACCACGCATTTTTTATTATAACCTCTTAATGAATCAGGCTCTGTATATGTTTTATTCCCAGTTTATAGAGGTCTGAAGTTTTGTTTTTTTGTTGTTTATGCTGTTTTCCAGCGAACAGTACGGTGCATTCATGTGAGGAGAGAGAAAGAAAAGCAGACAGATATTGAACTTCCCTGAATGAGCCCCTGATATCAAGGGTAACACACAATTTGGCTGTACTACAACCCCAAACCGGTTCATTTTTATTCATTTTCTTACCTATTTTCGGACCAAAGGGTATACATCTGAAACATCTAATTCTTATTTTGAGAGAGAGGCTGTCCAGTCTACAAACAGAATGAAACTTAAAAATGCTTGTTTGAATATCAATCATGCTCAGCGATACCGTATCACACTTGCTCGGTGAACTTTAAAGAAATAATTGTTGGAGGCCCCACCCTAAAAACGTTTGTTGTTTCAAAACACGCCCACATAAATTCGCCCGGACCGCGAGCGAGCCCGGCTGCCGGTCTGAGTCCCCGACTCGCTGGCTGATAAAGTACCTGTCTGGCGGCTGGCTGATCCGAGCCGGCTGCTTTGACAGACCTGCTCACGGGGTCGGGACTTGTCAACAAGTCGGGCTTGGCGAACCAATTAGTTAGGGGGAGGGGGGGGGGGGGGGGGAGGGTACTTTGTTGTTGTATGTCCGTACACGGTCACTGCCACTGTTTTGATAACGATACGGGGAACTGGTGGCCACGAGTGAGTGATCTGGGAGAAACGCATGTTTCTTTTTGTACAGGTAAGTCAAAATGTCGATATCATGATTTCTGTCATTTCCAGCCAGGTTTGCCGAAATGGCCCATAACTGTCGGAGAGTTATCTTATGTGGCCAAGGCGGGCATCATTTAGTGAAGAAGAGAGCCGGTAGAGGGCACCGTCGTCCCAACGTCTCATCCTTGCGCAAGTCAGGCGGCGTTAATTAAGCGTGGGGTCGCACGGCTAATTAGGCGATCGGGCGGATCACCTTATCGATAAGAAGCGAATAAGAACGGTGAGGGTTCTTTGGCTAGGTACCGAATTCTCATTTATGCCGCCCGGAAAAATGTGTTCTCTCCAGTTAATCGCAACACCCATATTTTGATGAAAATATTGCAAGCCGACCCTTGCATGTGGCGCTGTTAAGCATACTTACCTGGCACGGGGGACACCGTGATCAGCAAGGCGGTTCCCCCAGGGCGAGGCCTTTCCATTGCACTCCGGTTGGGCTGACCCCTGCGATTACCCCAAATGCGGGTAACTCGAGTGCGCAATTTTTGGTAGTGGGGGACTGCGTTCGCGCTATCCCCTGATAAACAAACAAAAATCAGTTCCTTCTCCCTAATAAGAGCTCTGCAGAGTAGATGTGAACGTGCAGCGTCTCCGTGAAGGCCAGACAGTTAATATCTCGGACGGACGGACGGACGTGCACACGCATATCTTTGAAAGCATTTGATGCTGTCGGACGTTTTACTTAATAAGCAGGTTGAGAACAGAAATGTAACAGCACTTGGGCGGTGATCAAAATTCGGTGTGCTGCAGTGTTTACAAACAAGCGCACGTGCGTGTGTTATGTGTAGGGTAGATTGCAGCGGCATCGAAGACTTTGGCCCGGTGTGATTGGGTGGTGCAAGTGTGACATCCTGGAGTGAGTGAATTTCAGCAACGACTCTGATCTAGTAAGTCATGTTGTTTTTGTTCTTCCCTGAATATTAGGGCCTGACAGTGGCAGAAATACTGTGTTTTTACTGAGACTGAGAATTTCATGTCACATCGGGTTTTCCAGGGGCTGACGTTACCGCAGAGTTGAAAGCTCCTGAATAAAAAAAAAAAAAAAATCAAATAACCTCTGTTTTTTTGTTGTTGTTTTTTTTTTTTTTGTGGCTTTAAAATAAAAAAAAAAAGGGGGGGGGGGGGGAATGTTTTTCTGTCAGGAAATGGTCTGGGTTCATGCAAAATGAGAAAGTCATTAATTCTGTCGAGGTAAATGTGTGAAAATATTTTTTTTTAACTGATATTTTGTGTCACATAGGAATATATAACTGGATTATAATATGTTTTCTTGACCTGACGGTCGATTGCCTTGTAATAAACCAACGGCTGTAATTAGCCTGATAATGCATGCAATGATAGATAACATTTTCGGTATTGACAAACATTATGTAATATAAAATATTTAACAATAAATAAACACGGGCGCTCCCAAGTAGACCGGATTACAGCTTCCTGAATAAGTTAAATTTTGTCATGATAATAGATCACATTATTGAACTTTCACGTCTTTTGTCTATAATGCTGTATTGATTTTTAATAGCAAGCGGATCTTTTTTATCAAACAGAAGGGAAAGCATTATGTATAGTATTGTTCATTTCTTCATCACTGGACGTCTGTGTGATTAACTGTTTTTGTCTTAAATAAATAAATAAACACACACACACACACACACACACACACACACACACACACATATATATATAGTTGCACAAACCAGACATACTGAACTGCAATGCAATATCCCCGGAAAAAAATGAAACTAATATTCAGTTAAAAGCCAATCCCATTTTTTGTTTTGTTTTGTTTTGTTTTGTTTTGTTTTTATTTGACCATTTGACTAGTCCGTGCAAGCCACTGTTTCGTTTCGAAGTGCGTACACCAATGCATGGGTATCATCCGCACAGTCGATCGCCCCAAGAACGATATAGTAGGCCTGATTAATAATAATGCCGCTCCATATACGCTCTCGGTAAAAACCTATCTATTAACTGTTATTCCAATTGATTCTAAAACACATATTTATAAAACTTGGTTCAGGTTGCATGGCCCACAATCATGCACCACGCATTTTTTATTATAACCTCTTAATGAATCAGGCTCTGTATATGTTTTATTCCCAGTTTATAGAGGTCTGAAGTTTTGTTTTTTTGTTGTTTATGCTGTTTTCCAGCGAACAGTACGGTGCATTCATGTGAGGAGAGAGAAAGAAAAGCAGACAGATATTGAACTTCCCTGAATGAGCCCCTGATATCAAGGGTAACACACAATTTGGCTGTACTACAACCCCAAACCGGTTCATTTTTATTCATTTTCTTACCTATTTTCGGACCAAAGGGTATACATCTGAAACATCTAATTCTTATTTTGAGAGAGAGGCTGTCCAGTCTACAAACAGAATGAAACTTAAAAATGCTTGTTTGAATATCAATCATGCTCAGCGATACCGTATCACACTTGCTCGGTGAACTTTAAAGAAATAATTGTTGGAGGCCCCACCCTAAAAACGTTTGTTGTTTCAAAACACGCCCACATAAATTCGCCCGGACCGCGAGCGAGCCCGGCTGCCGGTCTGAGTCCCCGACTCGCTGGCTGATAAAGTACCTGTCTGGCGGCTGGCTGATCCGAGCCGGCTGCTTTGACAGACCTGCTCACGGGGTCGGGACTTGTCAACAAGTCGGGCTTGGCGAACCAATTAGTTAGGGGGAGGGGGGGGGGGGGGGGAGGGTACTTTGTTGTTGTATGTCCGTACACGGTCACTGCCACTGTTTTGATAACGATACGGGGAACTGGTGGCCACGAGTGAGTGATCTGGGAGAAACGCATGTTTCTTTTTGTACAGGTAAGTCAAAATGTCGATATCATGATTTCTGTCATTTCCAGCCAGGTTTGCCGAAATGGCCCATAACTGTCGGAGAGTTATCTTATGTGGCCAAGGCGGGCATCATTTAGTGAAGAAGAGAGCCGGTAGAGGGCACCGTCGTCCCAACGTCTCATCCTTGCGCAAGTCAGGCGGCGTTAATTAAGCGTGGGGTCGCACGGCTAATTAGGCGATCGGGCGGATCACCTTATCGATAAGAAGCGAATAAGAACGGTGAGGGTTCTTTGGCTAGGTACCGAATTCTCATTTATGCCGCCCGGAAAAATGTGTTCTCTCCAGTTAATCGCAACACCCATATTTTGATGAAAATATTGCAAGCCGACCCTTGCATGTGGCGCTGTTAAGCATACTTACCTGGCACGGGGGACACCGTGATCAGCAAGGCGGTTCCCCCAGGGCGAGGCCTTTCCATTGCACTCCGGTTGGGCTGACCCCTGCGATTACCCCAAATGCGGGTAACTCGAGTGCGCAATTTTTGGTAGTGGGGGACTGCGTTCGCGCTATCCCCTGATAAACAAACAAAAATCAGTTCCTTCTCCCTAATAAGAGCTCTGCAGAGTAGATGTGAACGTGCAGCGTCTCCGTGAAGGCCAGACAGTTAATATCTCGGACGGACGGACGGACGTGCACACGCATATCTTTGAAAGCATTTGATGCTGTCGGACGTTTTACTTAATAAGCAGGTTGAGAACAGAAATGTAACAGCACTTGGGCGGTGATCAAAATTCGGTGTGCTGCAGTGTTTACAAACAAGCGCACGTGCGTGTGTTATGTGTAGGGTAGATTGCAGCGGCATCGAAGACTTTGGCCCGGTGTGATTGGGTGGTGCAAGTGTGACATCCTGGAGTGAGTGAATTTCAGCAACGACTCTGATCTAGTAAGTCATGTTGTTTTTGTTCTTCCCTGAATATTAGGGCCTGACAGTGGCAGAAATACTGTGTTTTTACTGAGACTGAGAATTTCATGTCACATCGGGTTTTCCAGGGGCTGACGTTACCGCAGAGTTGAAAGCTCCTGAATAAAAAAAAAAAAAAAATCAAATAACCTCTGTTTTTTTGTTGTTGTTTTTTTTTTTTTTTGTGGCTTTAAAATAAAAAAAAAAAGGGGGGGGGGGGGGAATGTTTTTCTGTCAGGAAATGGTCTGGGTTCATGCAAAATGAGAAAGTCATTAATTCTGTCGAGGTAAATGTGTGAAAATATTTTTTTTTAACTGATATTTTGTGTCACATAGGAATATATAACTGGATTATAATATGTTTTCTTGACCTGACGGTCGATTGCCTTGTAATAAACCAACGGCTGTAATTAGCCTGATAATGCATGCAATGATAGATAACATTTTCGGTATTGACAAACATTATGTAATATAAAATATTTAACAATAAATAAACACGGGCGCTCCCAAGTAGACCGGATTACAGCTTCCTGAATAAGTTAAATTTTGTCATGATAATAGATCACATTATTGAACTTTCACGTCTTTTGTCTATAATGCTGTATTGATTTTTAATAGCAAGCGGATCTTTTTTATCAAACAGAAGGGAAAGCATTATGTATAGTATTGTTCATTTCTTCATCACTGGACGTCTGTGTGATTAACTGTTTTTGTCTTAAATAAATAAATAAACACACACACACACACACACACACACACACACACACACACATATATATATAGTTGCACAAACCAGACATACTGAACTGCAATGCAATATCCCCGGAAAAAAATGAAACTAATATTCAGTTAAAAGCCAATCCCATTTTTTGTTTTGTTTTGTTTTGTTTTGTTTTGTTTTTATTTGACCATTTGACTAGTCCGTGCAAGCCACTGTTTCGTTTCGAAGTGCGTACACCAATGCATGGGTATCATCCGCACAGTCGATCGCCCCAAGAACGATATAGTAGGCCTGATTAATAATAATGCCGCTCCATATACGCTCTCGGTAAAAACCTATCTATTAACTGTTATTCCAATTGATTCTAAAACACATATTTATAAAACTTGGTTCAGGTTGCATGGCCCACAATCATGCACCACGCATTTTTTATTATAACCTCTTAATGAATCAGGCTCTGTATATGTTTTATTCCCAGTTTATAGAGGTCTGAAGTTTTGTTTTTTTGTTGTTTATGCTGTTTTCCAGCGAACAGTACGGTGCATTCATGTGAGGAGAGAGAAAGAAAAGCAGACAGATATTGAACTTCCCTGAATGAGCCCCTGATATCAAGGGTAACACACAATTTGGCTGTACTACAACCCCAAACCGGTTCATTTTTATTCATTTTCTTACCTATTTTCGGACCAAAGGGTATACATCTGAAACATCTAATTCTTATTTTGAGAGAGAGGCTGTCCAGTCTACAAACAGAATGAAACTTAAAAATGCTTGTTTGAATATCAATCATGCTCAGCGATACCGTATCACACTTGCTCGGTGAACTTTAAAGAAATAATTGTTGGAGGCCCCACCCTAAAAACGTTTGTTGTTTCAAAACACGCCCACATAAATTCGCCCGGACCGCGAGCGAGCCCGGCTGCCGGTCTGAGTCCCCGACTCGCTGGCTGATAAAGTACCTGTCTGGCGGCTGGCTGATCCGAGCCGGCTGCTTTGACAGACCTGCTCACGGGGTCGGGACTTGTCAACAAGTCGGGCTTGGCGAACCAATTAGTTAGGGGGAGGGGGGGGGGGGGGGGAGGGTACTTTGTTGTTGTATGTCCGTACACGGTCACTGCCACTGTTTTGATAACGATACGGGGAACTGGTGGCCACGAGTGAGTGATCTGGGAGAAACGCATGTTTCTTTTTGTACAGGTAAGTCAAAATGTCGATATCATGATTTCTGTCATTTCCAGCCAGGTTTGCCGAAATGGCCCATAACTGTCGGAGAGTTATCTTATGTGGCCAAGGCGGGCATCATTTAGTGAAGAAGAGAGCCGGTAGAGGGCACCGTCGTCCCAACGTCTCATCCTTGCGCAAGTCAGGCGGCGTTAATTAAGCGTGGGGTCGCACGGCTAATTAGGCGATCGGGCGGATCACCTTATCGATAAGAAGCGAATAAGAACGGTGAGGGTTCTTTGGCTAGGTACCGAATTCTCATTTATGCCGCCCGGAAAAATGTGTTCTCTCCAGTTAATCGCAACACCCATATTTTGATGAAAATATTGCAAGCCGACCCTTGCATGTGGCGCTGTTAAGCATACTTACCTGGCACGGGGGACACCGTGATCAGCAAGGCGGTTCCCCCAGGGCGAGGCCTTTCCATTGCACTCCGGTTGGGCTGACCCCTGCGATTACCCCAAATGCGGGTAACTCGAGTGCGCAATTTTTGGTAGTGGGGGACTGCGTTCGCGCTATCCCCTGATAAACAAACAAAAATCAGTTCCTTCTCCCTAATAAGAGCTCTGCAGAGTAGATGTGAACGTGCAGCGTCTCCGTGAAGGCCAGACAGTTAATATCTCGGACGGACGGACGGACGTGCACACGCATATCTTTGAAAGCATTTGATGCTGTCGGACGTTTTACTTAATAAGCAGGTTGAGAACAGAAATGTAACAGCACTTGGGCGGTGATCAAAATTCGGTGTGCTGCAGTGTTTACAAACAAGCGCACGTGCGTGTGTTATGTGTAGGGTAGATTGCAGCGGCATCGAAGACTTTGGCCCGGTGTGATTGGGTGGTGCAAGTGTGACATCCTGGAGTGAGTGAATTTCAGCAACGACTCTGATCTAGTAAGTCATGTTGTTTTTGTTCTTCCCTGAATATTAGGGCCTGACAGTGGCAGAAATACTGTGTTTTTACTGAGACTGAGAATTTCATGTCACATCGGGTTTTCCAGGGGCTGACGTTACCGCAGAGTTGAAAGCTCCTGAATAAAAAAAAAAAAAAAAATCAAATAACCTCTGTTTTTTTGTTGTTGTTTTTTTTTTTTTTGTGGCTTTAAAATAAAAAAAAAAAGGGGGGGGGGGGGAATGTTTTTCTGTCAGGAAATGGTCTGGGTTCATGCAAAATGAGAAAGTCATTAATTCTGTCGAGGTAAATGTGTGAAAATATTTTTTTTTAACTGATATTTTGTGTCACATAGGAATATATAACTGGATTATAATATGTTTTCTTGACCTGACGGTCGATTGCCTTGTAATAAACCAACGGCTGTAATTAGCCTGATAATGCATGCAATGATAGATAACATTTTCGGTATTGACAAACATTATGTAATATAAAATATTTAACAATAAATAAACACGGGCGCTCCCAAGTAGACCGGATTACAGCTTCCTGAATAAGTTAAATTTTGTCATGATAATAGATCACATTATTGAACTTTCACGTCTTTTGTCTATAATGCTGTATTGATTTTTAATAGCAAGCGGATCTTTTTTATCAAACAGAAGGGAAAGCATTATGTATAGTATTGTTCATTTCTTCATCACTGGACGTCTGTGTGATTAACTGTTTTTGTCTTAAATAAATAAATAAACACACACACACACACACACACACACACACACACACACACATATATATATAGTTGCACAAACCAGACATACTGAACTGCAATGCAATATCCCCGGAAAAAAATGAAACTAATATTCAGTTAAAAGCCAATCCCATTTTTTGTTTTGTTTTGTTTTGTTTTGTTTTGTTTTTATTTGACCATTTGACTAGTCCGTGCAAGCCACTGTTTCGTTTCGAAGTGCGTACACCAATGCATGGGTATCATCCGCACAGTCGATCGCCCCAAGAACGATATAGTAGGCCTGATTAATAATAATGCCGCTCCATATACGCTCTCGGTAAAAACCTATCTATTAACTGTTATTCCAATTGATTCTAAAACACATATTTATAAAACTTGGTTCAGGTTGCATGGCCCACAATCATGCACCACGCATTTTTTATTATAACCTCTTAATGAATCAGGCTCTGTATATGTTTTATTCCCAGTTTATAGAGGTCTGAAGTTTTGTTTTTTTGTTGTTTATGCTGTTTTCCAGCGAACAGTACGGTGCATTCATGTGAGGAGAGAGAAAGAAAAGCAGACAGATATTGAACTTCCCTGAATGAGCCCCTGATATCAAGGGTAACACACAATTTGGCTGTACTACAACCCCAAACCGGTTCATTTTTATTCATTTTCTTACCTATTTTCGGACCAAAGGGTATACATCTGAAACATCTAATTCTTATTTTGAGAGAGAGGCTGTCCAGTCTACAAACAGAATGAAACTTAAAAATGCTTGTTTGAATATCAATCATGCTCAGCGATACCGTATCACACTTGCTCGGTGAACTTTAAAGAAATAATTGTTGGAGGCCCCACCCTAAAAACGTTTGTTGTTTCAAAACACGCCCACATAAATTCGCCCGGACCGCGAGCGAGCCCGGCTGCCGGTCTGAGTCCCCGACTCGCTGGCTGATAAAGTACCTGTCTGGCGGCTGGCTGATCCGAGCCGGCTGCTTTGACAGACCTGCTCACGGGGTCGGGACTTGTCAACAAGTCGGGCTTGGCGAACCAATTAGTTAGGGGGAGGGGGGGGGGGGGGGGAGGGTACTTTGTTGTTGTATGTCCGTACACGGTCACTGCCACTGTTTTGATAACGATACGGGGAACTGGTGGCCACGAGTGAGTGATCTGGGAGAAACGCATGTTTCTTTTTGTACAGGTAAGTCAAAATGTCGATATCATGATTTCTGTCATTTCCAGCCAGGTTTGCCGAAATGGCCCATAACTGTCGGAGAGTTATCTTATGTGGCCAAGGCGGGCATCATTTAGTGAAGAAGAGAGCCGGTAGAGGGCACCGTCGTCCCAACGTCTCATCCTTGCGCAAGTCAGGCGGCGTTAATTAAGCGTGGGGTCGCACGGCTAATTAGGCGATCGGGCGGATCACCTTATCGATAAGAAGCGAATAAGAACGGTGAGGGTTCTTTGGCTAGGTACCGAATTCTCATTTATGCCGCCCGGAAAAATGTGTTCTCTCCAGTTAATCGCAACACCCATATTTTGATGAAAATATTGCAAGCCGACCCTTGCATGTGGCGCTGTTAAGCATACTTACCTGGCACGGGGGACACCGTGATCAGCAAGGCGGTTCCCCCAGGGCGAGGCCTTTCCATTGCACTCCGGTTGGGCTGACCCCTGCGATTACCCCAAATGCGGGTAACTCGAGTGCGCAATTTTTGGTAGTGGGGGACTGCGTTCGCGCTATCCCCTGATAAACAAACAAAAATCAGTTCCTTCTCCCTAATAAGAGCTCTGCAGAGTAGATGTGAACGTGCAGCGTCTCCGTGAAGGCCAGACAGTTAATATCTCGGACGGACGGACGGACGTGCACACGCATATCTTTGAAAGCATTTGATGCTGTCGGACGTTTTACTTAATAAGCAGGTTGAGAACAGAAATGTAACAGCACTTGGGCGGTGATCAAAATTCGGTGTGCTGCAGTGTTTACAAACAAGCGCACGTGCGTGTGTTATGTGTAGGGTAGATTGCAGCGGCATCGAAGACTTTGGCCCGGTGTGATTGGGTGGTGCAAGTGTGACATCCTGGAGTGAGTGAATTTCAGCAACGACTCTGATCTAGTAAGTCATGTTGTTTTTGTTCTTCCCTGAATATTAGGGCCTGACAGTGGCAGAAATACTGTGTTTTTACTGAGACTGAGAATTTCATGTCACATCGGGTTTTCCAGGGGCTGACGTTACCGCAGAGTTGAAAGCTCCTGAATAAAAAAAAAAAAAAAATCAAATAACCTCTGTTTTTTTGTTGTTGTTTTTTTTTTTTTTGTGGCTTTAAAATAAAAAAAAAAAGGGGGGGGGGGGGGAATGTTTTTCTGTCAGGAAATGGTCTGGGTTCATGCAAAATGAGAAAGTCATTAATTCTGTCGAGGTAAATGTGTGAAAATATTTTTTTTTAACTGATATTTTGTGTCACATAGGAATATATAACTGGATTATAATATGTTTTCTTGACCTGACGGTCGATTGCCTTGTAATAAACCAACGGCTGTAATTAGCCTGATAATGCATGCAATGATAGATAACATTTTCGGTATTGACAAACATTATGTAATATAAAATATTTAACAATAAATAAACACGGGCGCTCCCAAGTAGACCGGATTACAGCTTCCTGAATAAGTTAAATTTTGTCATGATAATAGATCACATTATTGAACTTTCACGTCTTTTGTCTATAATGCTGTATTGATTTTTAATAGCAAGCGGATCTTTTTTATCAAACAGAAGGGAAAGCATTATGTATAGTATTGTTCATTTCTTCATCACTGGACGTCTGTGTGATTAACTGTTTTTGTCTTAAATAAATAAATAAACACACACACACACACACACACACACACACACACACACACATATATATATAGTTGCACAAACCAGACATACTGAACTGCAATGCAATATCCCCGGAAAAAAATGAAACTAATATTCAGTTAAAAGCCAATCCCATTTTTTGTTTTGTTTTGTTTTGTTTTGTTTTGTTTTTATTTGACCATTTGACTAGTCCGTGCAAGCCACTGTTTCGTTTCGAAGTGCGTACACCAATGCATGGGTATCATCCGCACAGTCGATCGCCCCAAGAACGATATAGTAGGCCTGATTAATAATAATGCCGCTCCATATACGCTCTCGGTAAAAACCTATCTATTAACTGTTATTCCAATTGATTCTAAAACACATATTTATAAAACTTGGTTCAGGTTGCATGGCCCACAATCATGCACCACGCATTTTTTATTATAACCTCTTAATGAATCAGGCTCTGTATATGTTTTATTCCCAGTTTATAGAGGTCTGAAGTTTTGTTTTTTTGTTGTTTATGCTGTTTTCCAGCGAACAGTACGGTGCATTCATGTGAGGAGAGAGAAAGAAAAGCAGACAGATATTGAACTTCCCTGAATGAGCCCCTGATATCAAGGGTAACACACAATTTGGCTGTACTACAACCCCAAACCGGTTCATTTTTATTCATTTTCTTACCTATTTTCGGACCAAAGGGTATACATCTGAAACATCTAATTCTTATTTTGAGAGAGAGGCTGTCCAGTCTACAAACAGAATGAAACTTAAAAATGCTTGTTTGAATATCAATCATGCTCAGCGATACCGTATCACACTTGCTCGGTGAACTTTAAAGAAATAATTGTTGGAGGCCCCACCCTAAAAACGTTTGTTGTTTCAAAACACGCCCACATAAATTCGCCCGGACCGCGAGCGAGCCCGGCTGCCGGTCTGAGTCCCCGACTCGCTGGCTGATAAAGTACCTGTCTGGCGGCTGGCTGATCCGAGCCGGCTGCTTTGACAGACCTGCTCACGGGGTCGGGACTTGTCAACAAGTCGGGCTTGGCGAACCAATTAGTTAGGGGGAGGGGGGGGGGGGGGGGAGGGTACTTTGTTGTTGTATGTCCGTACACGGTCACTGCCACTGTTTTGATAACGATACGGGGAACTGGTGGCCACGAGTGAGTGATCTGGGAGAAACGCATGTTTCTTTTTGTACAGGTAAGTCAAAATGTCGATATCATGATTTCTGTCATTTCCAGCCAGGTTTGCCGAAATGGCCCATAACTGTCGGAGAGTTATCTTATGTGGCCAAGGCGGGCATCATTTAGTGAAGAAGAGAGCCGGTAGAGGGCACCGTCGTCCCAACGTCTCATCCTTGCGCAAGTCAGGCGGCGTTAATTAAGCGTGGGGTCGCACGGCTAATTAGGCGATCGGGCGGATCACCTTATCGATAAGAAGCGAATAAGAACGGTGAGGGTTCTTTGGCTAGGTACCGAATTCTCATTTATGCCGCCCGGAAAAATGTGTTCTCTCCAGTTAATCGCAACACCCATATTTTGATGAAAATATTGCAAGCCGACCCTTGCATGTGGCGCTGTTAAGCATACTTACCTGGCACGGGGGACACCGTGATCAGCAAGGCGGTTCCCCCAGGGCGAGGCCTTTCCATTGCACTCCGGTTGGGCTGACCCCTGCGATTACCCCAAATGCGGGTAACTCGAGTGCGCAATTTTTGGTAGTGGGGGACTGCGTTCGCGCTATCCCCTGATAAACAAACAAAAATCAGTTCCTTCTCCCTAATAAGAGCTCTGCAGAGTAGATGTGAACGTGCAGCGTCTCCGTGAAGGCCAGACAGTTAATATCTCGGACGGACGGACGGACGTGCACACGCATATCTTTGAAAGCATTTGATGCTGTCGGACGTTTTACTTAATAAGCAGGTTGAGAACAGAAATGTAACAGCACTTGGGCGGTGATCAAAATTCGGTGTGCTGCAGTGTTTACAAACAAGCGCACGTGCGTGTGTTATGTGTAGGGTAGATTGCAGCGGCATCGAAGACTTTGGCCCGGTGTGATTGGGTGGTGCAAGTGTGACATCCTGGAGTGAGTGAATTTCAGCAACGACTCTGATCTAGTAAGTCATGTTGTTTTTGTTCTTCCCTGAATATTAGGGCCTGACAGTGGCAGAAATACTGTGTTTTTACTGAGACTGAGAATTTCATGTCACATCGGGTTTTCCAGGGGCTGACGTTACCGCAGAGTTGAAAGCTCCTGAATAAAAAAAAAAAAAAAATCAAATAACCTCTGTTTTTTTGTTGTTGTTTTTTTTTTTTTTGTGGCTTTAAAATAAAAAAAAAAAGGGGGGGGGGGGGGAATGTTTTTCTGTCAGGAAATGGTCTGGGTTCATGCAAAATGAGAAAGTCATTAATTCTGTCGAGGTAAATGTGTGAAAATATTTTTTTTTTAACTGATATTTTGTGTCACATAGGAATATATAACTGGATTATAATATGTTTTCTTGACCTGACGGTCGATTGCCTTGTAATAAACCAACGGCTGTAATTAGCCTGATAATGCATGCAATGATAGATAACATTTTCGGTATTGACAAACATTATGTAATATAAAATATTTAACAATAAATAAACACGGGCGCTCCCAAGTAGACCGGATTACAGCTTCCTGAATAAGTTAAATTTTGTCATGATAATAGATCACATTATTGAACTTTCACGTCTTTTGTCTATAATGCTGTATTGATTTTTAATAGCAAGCGGATCTTTTTTATCAAACAGAAGGGAAAGCATTATGTATAGTATTGTTCATTTCTTCATCACTGGACGTCTGTGTGATTAACTGTTTTTGTCTTAAATAAATAAATAAACACACACACACACACACACACACACACACACACACACACATATATATATAGTTGCACAAACCAGACATACTGAACTGCAATGCAATATCCCC
Source organism: Sipunculus nudus (assembly GCA_026874595.1). Classification (NCBI taxonomy): domain Eukaryota; kingdom Metazoa; phylum Annelida; class Sipuncula; order Golfingiida; family Sipunculidae; genus Sipunculus; species Sipunculus nudus. The sequence continues at coordinate 28,393 of CM049317.1, forward strand.
GGAAAAAAATGAAACTAATATTCAGTTAAAAGCCAATCCCATTTTTTGTTTTGTTTTGTTTTGTTTTGTTTTGTTTTTATTTGACCATTTGACTAGTCCGTGCAAGCCACTGTTTCGTTTCGAAGTGCGTACACCAATGCATGGGTATCATCCGCACAGTCGATCGCCCCAAGAACGATATAGTAGGCCTGATTAATAATAATGCCGCTCCATATACGCTCTCGGTAAAAACCTATCTATTAACTGTTATTCCAATTGATTCTAAAACACATATTTATAAAACTTGGTTCAGGTTGCATGGCCCACAATCATGCACCACGCATTTTTTATTATAACCTCTTAATGAATCAGGCTCTGTATATGTTTTATTCCCAGTTTATAGAGGTCTGAAGTTTTGTTTTTTTGTTGTTTATGCTGTTT
>CM049317.1:29312-57605 GCA_026874595.1 Sipunculus nudus
TATGGCGAAGTTATAGTGCAAAAACCGTTAACCATACCTGTCGTGACCTTGACCCTTGACCCTGGAGCAATGTTGACCAAAAACAATAGGGCACCTAGAAATTACGTTTTCGAACATCCCTGTAAGTTTCAAGGTTATTGTGGCAAAATTGTGGCCAGGAGAGTGGTGACAAACAAACAAACAGACAGACAGACAGACAGACAGACAAACAGACATACGCAACTGACCAATATGCTTGCGGAAATCGAAGATTTCCGGCAAGCAATAAAGTATGGACTGTGCCTCCAACATGTATGATCATAGATGGGGCCCGGAGAGGCCGTCACGGACCGCTGCACACGCCGGCCGCCCACCGTAAGGACCCTGCCGCCACTTGCGGCGACGGCGAGTGTCTTCGTGGTATGGTGAAAAACGGCGCGAGATTTGACGAGACTAACAATGTGACCCCTGAATGTGACTGCGAGTGTCAGCCGCTATCCAGCGCTGCAAACCATGTGTCTGTAGCGTGAAAAATGACAGAATTATAGGCATTTCTTTGAATGGTCACGTGTTCTCGTTTCACGAGAAACGGTGCGAGATATGACGAGACTTGCGATTGAACGGCTTAGAACTAGAGGGATGCTGTGTAACGCCAAAAACCAGACCTTTCTATCGCAAATATCAACAGAGATAGAATCTGGAAAACTCCGAATTTTCAGATTGTCAAGTTTTACCCCAAAATTTGGTAACCATGGTAACGGCAGCACAAAGCAACATGTGCGAAGAGATAAGCCAATGTTCCTAGTTTCAGATACGACCAAAAAAAATGGTGTCACGTTTAATATTTTTTGAGATATTGCAGAAAAATGACATGTTACAGTGTTTCAGGTACCACGCCCCCTGGTGGCTATTTCCAAAAAATGAAAAACTGATTTCGAGATATTTATAAATAACACAAAATATATCAATTTCAAAGCCATTGTTAAAAAAATGCAACCTGTAGGTCATATTTAATGAAATCTCGAAGACTCTCGTTTGACGAGAAATGGTGCGAGATTTGGTGAGACTTTCAGTTTTATCATGTCAAGCTGCCCATAAGGTACATAATGACCAAAACCAGACGTCTGTAGCTTAAAAATTGACAAAGTTACAAAAAATGGTCGTGTTATTTCCAATTTCCATGAATTTTGCCCAAAAAATGTAACCATGGTAACGGCAAATTTAAGTAAGCTACATGTCAAAAGAAAGGCCAGGTGATGACGAAAAAAATGAGCTATTGCAGAAGTGGATAAGCCTATTTATGGCGAAGTTATAGTGCAAAAACCGTTAACCATACCTGTCGTGACCTTGACCCTTGACCCTGGAGCAATGTTGACCAAAAACAATAGGGCACCTAGAAATTACGTTTTCGAACATCCCTGTAAGTTTCAAGGTTATTGTGGCAAAATTGTGGCCAGGAGAGTGGTGACAAACAAACAAACAGACAGACAGACAGACAGACAGACAAACAGACATACGCAACTGACCAATATGCTTGCGGAAATCGAAGATTTCCGGCAAGCAATAAAGTATGGACTGTGCCTCCAACATGTATGATCATAGATGGGGCCCGGAGAGGCCGTCACGGACCGCTGCACACGCCGGCCGCCCACCGTAAGGACCCTGCCGCCACTTGCGGCGACGGCGAGTGTCTTCGTGGTATGGTGAAAAACGGCGCGAGATTTGACGAGACTAACAATGTGACCCCTGAATGTGACTGCGAGTGTCAGCCGCTATCCAGCGCTGCAAACCATGTGTCTGTAGCGTGAAAAATGACAGAATTATAGGCATTTCTTTGAATGGTCACGTGTTCTCGTTTCACGAGAAACGGTGCGAGATATGACGAGACTTGCGATTGAACGGCTTAGAACTAGAGGGATGCTGTGTAACGCCAAAAACCAGACCTTTCTATCGCAAATATCAACAGAGATAGAATCTGGAAAACTCCGAATTTTCAGATTGTCAAGTTTTACCCCAAAATTTGGTAACCATGGTAACGGCAGCACAAAGCAACATGTGCGAAGAGATAAGCCAATGTTCCTAGTTTCAGATACGACCAAAAAAAATGGTGTCACGTTTAATATTTTTTGAGATATTGCAGAAAAATGACATGTTACAGTGTTTCAGGTACCACGCCCCCTGGTGGCTATTTCCAAAAAATGAAAAACTGATTTCGAGATATTTATAAATAACACAAAATATATCAATTTCAAAGCCATTGTTAAAAAAATGCAACCTGTAGGTCATATTTAATGAAATCTCGAAGACTCTCGTTTGACGAGAAATGGTGCGAGATTTGGTGAGACTTTCAGTTTTATCATGTCAAGCTGCCCATAAGGTACATAATGACCAAAACCAGACGTCTGTAGCTTAAAAATTGACAAAGTTACAAAAAATGGTCGTGTTATTTCCAATTTCCATGAATTTTGCCCAAAAAATGTAACCATGGTAACGGCAAATTTAAGTAAGCTACATGTCAAAAGAAAGGCCAGGTGATGACGAAAAAAATGAGCTATTGCAGAAGTGGATAAGCCTGTTTATGGCGAAGTTATAGTGCAAAAACCGTTAACCATACCTGTCGTGACCTTGACCCTTGACCCTGGAGCAATGTTGACCAAAAACAATAGGGCACCTAGAAATTACGTTTTCGAACATCCCTGTAAGTTTCAAGGTTATTGTGGCAAAATTGTGGCCAGGAGAGTGGTGACAAACAAACAAACAGACAGACAGACAGACAGACAGACAGACAAACAGACATACGCAACTGACCAATATGCTTGCGGAAATCGAAGATTTCCGGCAAGCAATAAAGTATGGACTGTGCCTCCAACATGTATGATCATAGATGGGGCCCGGAGAGGCCGTCACGGACCGCTGCACACGCCGGCCGCCCACCGTAAGGACCCTGCCGCCACTTGCGGCGACGGCGAGTGTCTTCGTGGTATGGTGAAAAACGGCGCGAGATTTGACGAGACTAACAATGTGACCCCTGAATGTGACTGCGAGTGTCAGCCGCTATCCAGCGCTGCAAACCATGTGTCTGTAGCGTGAAAAATGACAGAATTATAGGCATTTCTTTGAATGGTCACGTGTTCTCGTTTCACGAGAAACGGTGCGAGATATGACGAGACTTGCGATTGAACGGCTTAGAACTAGAGGGATGCTGTGTAACGCCAAAAACCAGACCTTTCTATCGCAAATATCAACAGAGATAGAATCTGGAAAACTCCGAATTTTCAGATTGTCAAGTTTTACCCCAAAATTTGGTAACCATGGTAACGGCAGCACAAAGCAACATGTGCGAAGAGATAAGCCAATGTTCCTAGTTTCAGATACGACCAAAAAAAATGGTGTCACGTTTAATATTTTTTGAGATATTGCAGAAAAATGACATGTTACAGTGTTTCATGTACCACGCCCCCTGGTGGCTATTTCCAAAAAATGAAAAACTGATTTCGAGATATTTATAAATAACACAAAATATATCAATTTCAAAGCCATTGTTAAAAAAATGCAACCTGTAGGTCATATTTAATGAAATCTCGAAGACTCTCGTTTGACGAGAAATGGTGCGAGATTTGGTGAGACTTTCAGTTTTATCATGTCAAGCTGCCCATAAGGTACATAATGACCAAAACCAGACGTCTGTAGCTTAAAAATTGACAAAGTTACAAAAAATGGTCGTGTTATTTCCAATTTCCATGAATTTTGCCCAAAAAATGTAACCATGGTAACGGCAAATTTAAGTAAGCTACATGTCAAAAGAAAGGCCAGGTGATGACGAAAAAAATGAGCTATTGCAGAAGTGGATAAGCCTATTTATGGCGAAGTTATAGTGCAAAAACCGTTAACCATACCTGTCGTGACCTTGACCCTTGACCCTGGAGCAATGTTGACCAAAAACAATAGGGCACCTAGAAATTACGTTTTCGAACATCCCTGTAAGTTTCAAGGTTATTGTGGCAAAATTGTGGCCAGGAGAGTGGTGACAAACAAACAAACAGACAGACAGACAGACAGACAGACAGACAAACAGACATACGCAACTGACCAATATGCTTGCGGAAATCGAAGATTTCCGGCAAGCAATAAAGTATGGACTGTGCCTCCAACATGTATGATCATAGATGGGGCCCGGAGAGGCCGTCACGGACCGCTGCACACGCCGGCCGCCCACCGTAAGGACCCTGCCGCCACTTGCGGCGACGGCGAGTGTCTTCGTGGTATGGTGAAAAACGGCGCGAGATTTGACGAGACTAACAATGTGACCCCTGAATGTGACTGCGAGTGTCAGCCGCTATCCAGCGCTGCAAACCATGTGTCTGTAGCGTGAAAAATGACAGAATTATAGGCATTTCTTTGAATGGTCACGTGTTCTCGTTTCACGAGAAACGGTGCGAGATATGACGAGACTTGCGATTGAACGGCTTAGAACTAGAGGGATGCTGTGTAACGCCAAAAACCAGACCTTTCTATCGCAAATATCAACAGAGATAGAATCTGGAAAACTCCGAATTTTCAGATTGTCAAGTTTTACCCCAAAATTTGGTAACCATGGTAACGGCAGCACAAAGCAACATGTGCGAAGAGATAAGCCAATGTTCCTAGTTTCAGATACGACCAAAAAAAATGGTGTCACGTTTAATATTTTTTGAGATATTGCAGAAAAATGACATGTTACAGTGTTTCAGGTACCACGCCCCCTGGTGGCTATTTCCAAAAAATGAAAAACTGATTTCGAGATATTTATAAATAACACAAAATATATCAATTTCAAAGCCATTGTTAAAAAAATGCAACCTGTAGGTCATATTTAATGAAATCTCGAAGACTCTCGTTTGACGAGAAATGGTGCGAGATTTGGTGAGACTTTCAGTTTTATCATGTCAAGCTGCCCATAAGGTACATAATGACCAAAACCAGACGTCTGTAGCTTAAAAATTGACAAAGTTACAAAAAATGGTCGTGTTATTTCCAATTTCCATGAATTTTGCCCAAAAAATGTAACCATGGTAACGGCAAATTTAAGTAAGCTACATGTCAAAAGAAAGGCCAGGTGATGACGAAAAAAATGAGCTATTGCAGAAGTGGATAAGCCTATTTATGGCGAAGTTATAGTGCAAAAACCGTTAACCATACCTGTCGTGACCTTGACCCTTGACCCTGGAGCAATGTTGACCAAAAACAATAGGGCACCTAGAAATTACGTTTTCGAACATCCCTGTAAGTTTCAAGGTTATTGTGGCAAAATTGTGGCCAGGAGAGTGGTGACAAACAAACAAACAGACAGACAGACAGACAGACAGACAGACAGACAAACAGACATACGCAACTGACCAATATGCTTGCGGAAATCGAAGATTTCCGGCAAGCAATAAAGTATGGACTGTGCCTCCAACATGTATGATCATAGATGGGGCCCGGAGAGGCCGTCACGGACCGCTGCACACGCCGGCCGCCCACCGTAAGGACCCTGCCGCCACTTGCGGCGACGGCGAGTGTCTTCGTGGTATGGTGAAAAACGGCGCGAGATTTGACGAGACTAACAATGTGACCCCTGAATGTGACTGCGAGTGTCAGCCGCTATCCAGCGCTGCAAACCATGTGTCTGTAGCGTGAAAAATGACAGAATTATAGGCATTTCTTTGAATGGTCACGTGTTCTCGTTTCACGAGAAACGGTGCGAGATATGACGAGACTTGCGATTGAACGGCTTAGAACTAGAGGGATGCTGTCTAACGCCAAAAACCAGACCTTTCTATCGCAAATATCAACAGAGATAGAATCTGGAAAACTCCGAATTTTCAGATTGTCAAGTTTTACCCCAAAATTTGGTAACCATGGTAACGGCAGCACAAAGCAACATGTGCGAAGAGATAAGCCAATGTTCCTAGTTTCAGATACGACCAAAAAAAATGGTGTCACGTTTAATATTTTTTGAGATATTGCAGAAAAATGACATGTTACAGTGTTTCATGTACCACGCCCCCTGGTGGCTATTTCCAAAAAATGAAAAACTGATTTCGAGATATTTATAAATAACACAAAATATATCAATTTCAAAGCCATTGTTAAAAAAATGCAACCTGTAGGTCATATTTAATGAAATCTCGAAGACTCTCGTTTGACGAGAAATGGTGCGAGATTTGGTGAGACTTTCAGTTTTATCATGTCAAGCTGCCCATAAGGTACATAATGACCAAAACCAGACGTCTGTAGCTTAAAAATTGACAAAGTTACAAAAAATGGTCGTGTTATTTCCAATTTCCATGAATTTTGCCCAAAAAATGTAACCATGGTAACGGCAAATTTAAGTAAGCTACATGTCAAAAGAAAGGCCAGGTGATGACGAAAAAAATGAGCTATTGCAGAAGTGGATAAGCCTATTTATGGCGAAGTTATAGTGCAAAAACCGTTAACCATACCTGTCGTGACCTTGACCCTTGACCCTGGAGCAATGTTGACCAAAAACAATAGGGCACCTAGAAATTACGTTTTCGAACATCCCTGTAAGTTTCAAGGTTATTGTGGCAAAATTGTGGCCAGGAGAGTGGTGACAAACAAACAAACAGACAGACAGACAGACAGACAGACAAACAGACATACGCAACTGACCAATATGCTTGCGGAAATCGAAGATTTCCGGCAAGCAATAAAGTATGGACTGTGCCTCCAACATGTATGATCATAGATGGGGCCCGGAGAGGCCGTCACGGACCGCTGCACACGCCGGCCGCCCACCGTAAGGACCCTGCCGCCACTTGCGGCGACGGCGAGTGTCTTCGTGGTATGGTGAAAAACGGCGCGAGATTTGACGAGACTAACAATGTGACCCCTGAATGTGACTGCGAGTGTCAGCCGCTATCCAGCGCTGCAAACCATGTGTCTGTAGCGTGAAAAATGACAGAATTATAGGCATTTCTTTGAATGGTCACGTGTTCTCGTTTCACGAGAAACGGTGCGAGATATGACGAGACTTGCGATTGAACGGCTTAGAACTAGAGGGATGCTGTGTAACGCCAAAAACCAGACCTTTCTATCGCAAATATCAACAGAGATAGAATCTGGAAAACTCCGAATTTTCAGATTGTCAAGTTTTACCCCAAAATTTGGTAACCATGGTAACGGCAGCACAAAGCAACATGTGCGAAGAGATAAGCCAATGTTCCTAGTTTCAGATACGACCAAAAAAAATGGTGTCACGTTTAATATTTTTTGAGATATTGCAGAAAAATGACATGTTACAGTGTTTCAGGTACCACGCCCCCTGGTGGCTATTTCCAAAAAATGAAAAACTGATTTCGAGATATTTATAAATAACACAAAATATATCAATTTCAAAGCCATTGTTAAAAAAATGCAACCTGTAGGTCATATTTAATGAAATCTCGAAGACTCTCGTTTGACGAGAAATGGTGCGAGATTTGGTGAGACTTTCAGTTTTATCATGTCAAGCTGCCCATAAGGTACATAATGACCAAAACCAGACGTCTGTAGCTTAAAAATTGACAAAGTTACAAAAAATGGTCGTGTTATTTCCAATTTCCATGAATTTTGCCCAAAAAATGTAACCATGGTAACGGCAAATTTAAGTAAGCTACATGTCAAAAGAAAGGCCAGGTGATGACGAAAAAAATGAGCTATTGCAGAAGTGGATAAGCCTGTTTATGGCGAAGTTATAGTGCAAAAACCGTTAACCATACCTGTCGTGACCTTGACCCTTGACCCTGGAGCAATGTTGACCAAAAACAATAGGGCACCTAGAAATTACGTTTTCGAACATCCCTGTAAGTTTCAAGGTTATTGTGGCAAAATTGTGGCCAGGAGAGTGGTGACAAACAAACAAACAGACAGACAGACAGACAGACAGACAAACAGACATACGCAACTGACCAATATGCTTGCGGAAATCGAAGATTTCCGGCAAGCAATAAAGTATGGACTGTGCCTCCAACATGTATGATCATAGATGGGGCCCGGAGAGGCCGTCACGGACCGCTGCACACGCCGGCCGCCCACCGTAAGGACCCTGCCGCCACTTGCGGCGACGGCGAGTGTCTTCGTGGTATGGTGAAAAACGGCGCGAGATTTGACGAGACTAACAATGTGACCCCTGAATGTGACTGCGAGTGTCAGCCGCTATCCAGCGCTGCAAACCATGTGTCTGTAGCGTGAAAAATGACAGAATTATAGGCATTTCTTTGAATGGTCACGTGTTCTCGTTTCACGAGAAACGGTGCGAGATATGACGAGACTTGCGATTGAACGGCTTAGAACTAGAGGGATGCTGTCTAACGCCAAAAACCAGACCTTTCTATCGCAAATATCAACAGAGATAGAATCTGGAAAACTCCGAATTTTCAGATTGTCAAGTTTTACCCCAAAATTTGGTAACCATGGTAACGGCAGCACAAAGCAACATGTGCGAAGAGATAAGCCAATGTTCCTAGTTTCAGATACGACCAAAAAAAATGGTGTCACGTTTAATATTTTTTGAGATATTGCAGAAAAATGACATGTTACAGTGTTTCATGTACCACGCCCCCTGGTGGCTATTTCCAAAAAATGAAAAACTGATTTCGAGATATTTATAAATAACACAAAATATATCAATTTCAAAGCCATTGTTAAAAAAATGCAACCTGTAGGTCATATTTAATGAAATCTCGAAGACTCTCGTTTGACGAGAAATGGTGCGAGATTTGGTGAGACTTTCAGTTTTATCATGTCAAGCTGCCCATAAGGTACATAATGACCAAAACCAGACGTCTGTAGCTTAAAAATTGACAAAGTTACAAAAAATGGTCGTGTTATTTCCAATTTCCATGAATTTTGCCCAAAAAATGTAACCATGGTAACGGCAAATTTAAGTAAGCTACATGTCAAAAGAAAGGCCAGGTGATGACGAAAAAAATGAGCTATTGCAGAAGTGGATAAGCCTATTTATGGCGAAGTTATAGTGCAAAAACCGTTAACCATACCTGTCGTGACCTTGACCCTTGACCCTGGAGCAATGTTGACCAAAAACAATAGGGCACCTAGAAATTACGTTTTCGAACATCCCTGTAAGTTTCAAGGTTATTGTGGCAAAATTGTGGCCAGGAGAGTGGTGACAAACAAACAAACAGACAGACAGACAGACAGACAGACAGACAAACAGACATACGCAACTGACCAATATGCTTGCGGAAATCGAAGATTTCCGGCAAGCAATAAAGTATGGACTGTGCCTCCAACATGTATGATCATAGATGGGGCCCGGAGAGGCCGTCACGGACCGCTGCACACGCCGGCCGCCCACCGTAAGGACCCTGCCGCCACTTGCGGCGACGGCGAGTGTCTTCGTGGTATGGTGAAAAACGGCGCGAGATTTGACGAGACTAACAATGTGACCCCTGAATGTGACTGCGAGTGTCAGCCGCTATCCAGCGCTGCAAACCATGTGTCTGTAGCGTGAAAAATGACAGAATTATAGGCATTTCTTTGAATGGTCACGTGTTCTCGTTTCACGAGAAACGGTGCGAGATATGACGAGACTTGCGATTGAACGGCTTAGAACTAGAGGGATGCTGTGTAACGCCAAAAACCAGACCTTTCTATCGCAAATATCAACAGAGATAGAATCTGGAAAACTCCGAATTTTCAGATTGTCAAGTTTTACCCCAAAATTTGGTAACCATGGTAACGGCAGCACAAAGCAACATGTGCGAAGAGATAAGCCAATGTTCCTAGTTTCAGATACGACCAAAAAAAATGGTGTCACGTTTAATATTTTTTGAGATATTGCAGAAAAATGACATGTTACAGTGTTTCAGGTACCACGCCCCCTGGTGGCTATTTCCAAAAAATGAAAAACTGATTTCGAGATATTTATAAATAACACAAAATATATCAATTTCAAAGCCATTGTTAAAAAAATGCAACCTGTAGGTCATATTTAATGAAATCTCGAAGACTCTCGTTTGACGAGAAATGGTGCGAGATTTGGTGAGACTTTCAGTTTTATCATGTCAAGCTGCCCATAAGGTACATAATGACCAAAACCAGACGTCTGTAGCTTAAAAATTGACAAAGTTACAAAAAATGGTCGTGTTATTTCCAATTTCCATGAATTTTGCCCAAAAAATGTAACCATGGTAACGGCAAATTTAAGTAAGCTACATGTCAAAAGAAAGGCCAGGTGATGACGAAAAAAATGAGCTATTGCAGAAGTGGATAAGCCTGTTTATGGCGAAGTTATAGTGCAAAAACCGTTAACCATACCTGTCGTGACCTTGACCCTTGACCCTGGAGCAATGTTGACCAAAAACAATAGGGCACCTAGAAATTACGTTTTCGAACATCCCTGTAAGTTTCAAGGTTATTGTGGCAAAATTGTGGCCAGGAGAGTGGTGACAAACAAACAAACAGACAGACAGACAGACAGACAGACAGACAAACAGACATACGCAACTGACCAATATGCTTGCGGAAATCGAAGATTTCCGGCAAGCAATAAAGTATGGACTGTGCCTCCAACATGTATGATCATAGATGGGGCCCGGAGAGGCCGTCACGGACCGCTGCACACGCCGGCCGCCCACCGTAAGGACCCTGCCGCCACTTGCGGCGACGGCGAGTGTCTTCGTGGTATGGTGAAAAACGGCGCGAGATTTGACGAGACTAACAATGTGACCCCTGAATGTGACTGCGAGTGTCAGCCGCTATCCAGCGCTGCAAACCATGTGTCTGTAGCGTGAAAAATGACAGAATTATAGGCATTTCTTTGAATGGTCACGTGTTCTCGTTTCACGAGAAACGGTGCGAGATATGACGAGACTTGCGATTGAACGGCTTAGAACTAGAGGGATGCTGTCTAACGCCAAAAACCAGACCTTTCTATCGCAAATATCAACAGAGATAGAATCTGGAAAACTCCGAATTTTCAGATTGTCAAGTTTTACCCCAAAATTTGGTAACCATGGTAACGGCAGCACAAAGCAACATGTGCGAAGAGATAAGCCAATGTTCCTAGTTTCAGATACGACCAAAAAAAATGGTGTCACGTTTAATATTTTTTGAGATATTGCAGAAAAATGACATGTTACAGTGTTTCATGTACCACGCCCCCTGGTGGCTATTTCCAAAAAATGAAAAACTGATTTCGAGATATTTATAAATAACACAAAATATATCAATTTCAAAGCCATTGTTAAAAAAATGCAACCTGTAGGTCATATTTAATGAAATCTCGAAGACTCTCGTTTGACGAGAAATGGTGCGAGATTTGGTGAGACTTTCAGTTTTATCATGTCAAGCTGCCCATAAGGTACATAATGACCAAAACCAGACGTCTGTAGCTTAAAAATTGACAAAGTTACAAAAAATGGTCGTGTTATTTCCAATTTCCATGAATTTTGCCCAAAAAATGTAACCATGGTAACGGCAAATTTAAGTAAGCTACATGTCAAAAGAAAGGCCAGGTGATGACGAAAAAAATGAGCTATTGCAGAAGTGGATAAGCCTATTTATGGCGAAGTTATAGTGCAAAAACCGTTAACCATACCTGTCGTGACCTTGACCCTTGACCCTGGAGCAATGTTGACCAAAAACAATAGGGCACCTAGAAATTACGTTTTCGAACATCCCTGTAAGTTTCAAGGTTATTGTGGCAAAATTGTGGCCAGGAGAGTGGTGACAAACAAACAAACAGACAGACAGACAGACAGACAGACAGACAAACAGACATACGCAACTGACCAATATGCTTGCGGAAATCGAAGATTTCCGGCAAGCAATAAAGTATGGACTGTGCCTCCAACATGTATGATCATAGATGGGGCCCGGAGAGGCCGTCACGGACCGCTGCACACGCCGGCCGCCCACCGTAAGGACCCTGCCGCCACTTGCGGCGACGGCGAGTGTCTTCGTGGTATGGTGAAAAACGGCGCGAGATTTGACGAGACTAACAATGTGACCCCTGAATGTGACTGCGAGTGTCAGCCGCTATCCAGCGCTGCAAACCATGTGTCTGTAGCGTGAAAAATGACAGAATTATAGGCATTTCTTTGAATGGTCACGTGTTCTCGTTTCACGAGAAACGGTGCGAGATATGACGAGACTTGCGATTGAACGGCTTAGAACTAGAGGGATGCTGTGTAACGCCAAAAACCAGACCTTTCTATCGCAAATATCAACAGAGATAGAATCTGGAAAACTCCGAATTTTCAGATTGTCAAGTTTTACCCCAAAATTTGGTAACCATGGTAACGGCAGCACAAAGCAACATGTGCGAAGAGATAAGCCAATGTTCCTAGTTTCAGATACGACCAAAAAAAATGGTGTCACGTTTAATATTTTTTGAGATATTGCAGAAAAATGACATGTTACAGTGTTTCATGTACCACGCCCCCTGGTGGCTATTTCCAAAAAATGAAAAACTGATTTCGAGATATTTATAAATAACACAAAATATATCAATTTCAAAGCCATTGTTAAAAAAATGCAACCTGTAGGTCATATTTAATGAAATCTCGAAGACTCTCGTTTGACGAGAAATGGTGCGAGATTTGGTGAGACTTTCAGTTTTATCATGTCAAGCTGCCCATAAGGTACATAATGACCAAAACCAGACGTCTGTAGCTTAAAAATTGACAAAGTTACAAAAAATGGTCGTGTTATTTCCAATTTCCATGAATTTTGCCCAAAAAATGTAACCATGGTAACGGCAAATTTAAGTAAGCTACATGTCAAAAGAAAGGCCAGGTGATGACGAAAAAAATGAGCTATTGCAGAAGTGGATAAGCCTATTTATGGCGAAGTTATAGTGCAAAAACCGTTAACCATACCTGTCGTGACCTTGACCCTTGACCCTGGAGCAATGTTGACCAAAAACAATAGGGCACCTAGAAATTACGTTTTCGAACATCCCTGTAAGTTTCAAGGTTATTGTGGCAAAATTGTGGCCAGGAGAGTGGTGACAAACAAACAAACAGACAGACAGACAGACAGACAGACAGACAAACAGACATACGCAACTGACCAATATGCTTGCGGAAATCGAAGATTTCCGGCAAGCAATAAAGTATGGACTGTGCCTCCAACATGTATGATCATAGATGGGGCCCGGAGAGGCCGTCACGGACCGCTGCACACGCCGGCCGCCCACCGTAAGGACCCTGCCGCCACTTGCGGCGACGGCGAGTGTCTTCGTGGTATGGTGAAAAACGGCGCGAGATTTGACGAGACTAACAATGTGACCCCTGAATGTGACTGCGAGTGTCAGCCGCTATCCAGCGCTGCAAACCATGTGTCTGTAGCGTGAAAAATGACAGAATTATAGGCATTTCTTTGAATGGTCACGTGTTCTCGTTTCACGAGAAACGGTGCGAGATATGACGAGACTTGCGATTGAACGGCTTAGAACTAGAGGGATGCTGTGTAACGCCAAAAACCAGACCTTTCTATCGCAAATATCAACAGAGATAGAATCTGGAAAACTCCGAATTTTCAGATTGTCAAGTTTTACCCCAAAATTTGGTAACCATGGTAACGGCAGCACAAAGCAACATGTGCGAAGAGATAAGCCAATGTTCCTAGTTTCAGATACGACCAAAAAAAATGGTGTCACGTTTAATATTTTTTGAGATATTGCAGAAAAATGACATGTTACAGTGTTTCAGGTACCACGCCCCCTGGTGGCTATTTCCAAAAAATGAAAAACTGATTTCGAGATATTTATAAATAACACAAAATATATCAATTTCAAAGCCATTGTTAAAAAAATGCAACCTGTAGGTCATATTTAATGAAATCTCGAAGACTCTCGTTTGACGAGAAATGGTGCGAGATTTGGTGAGACTTTCAGTTTTATCATGTCAAGCTGCCCATAAGGTACATAATGACCAAAACCAGACGTCTGTAGCTTAAAAATTGACAAAGTTACAATAAATGGTCGTGTTATTTCCAATTTCCATGAATTTTGCCCAAAAAATGTAACCATGGTAACGGCAAATTTAAGTAAGCTACATGTCAAAAGAAAGGCCAGGTGATGACGAAAAAAATGAGCTATTGCAGAAGTGGATAAGCCTATTTATGGCGAAGTTATAGTGCAAAAACCGTTAACCATACCTGTCGTGACCTTGACCCTTGACCCTGGAGCAATGTTGACCAAAAACAATAGGGCACCTAGAAATTACGTTTTCGAACATCCCTGTAAGTTTCAAGGTTATTGTGGCAAAATTGTGGCCAGGAGAGTGGTGACAAACAAACAAACAGACAGACAGACAGACAGACAGACAGACAGACAAACAGACATACGCAACTGACCAATATGCTTGCGGAAATCGAAGATTTCCGGCAAGCAATAAAGTATGGACTGTGCCTCCAACATGTATGATCATAGATGGGGCCCGGAGAGGCCGTCACGGACCGCTGCACACGCCGGCCGCCCACCGTAAGGACCCTGCCGCCACTTGCGGCGACGGCGAGTGTCTTCGTGGTATGGTGAAAAACGGCGCGAGATTTGACGAGACTAACAATGTGACCCCTGAATGTGACTGCGAGTGTCAGCCGCTATCCAGCGCTGCAAACCATGTGTCTGTAGCGTGAAAAATGACAGAATTATAGGCATTTCTTTGAATGGTCACGTGTTCTCGTTTCACGAGAAACGGTGCGAGATATGACGAGACTTGCGATTGAACGGCTTAGAACTAGAGGGATGCTGTCTAACGCCAAAAACCAGACCTTTCTATCGCAAATATCAACAGAGATAGAATCTGGAAAACTCCGAATTTTCAGATTGTCAAGTTTTACCCCAAAATTTGGTAACCATGGTAACGGCAGCACAAAGCAACATGTGCGAAGAGATAAGCCAATGTTCCTAGTTTCAGATACGACCAAAAAAAATGGTGTCACGTTTAATATTTTTTGAGATATTGCAGAAAAATGACATGTTACAGTGTTTCATGTACCACGCCCCCTGGTGGCTATTTCCAAAAAATGAAAAACTGATTTCGAGATATTTATAAATAACACAAAATATATCAATTTCAAAGCCATTGTTAAAAAAATGCAACCTGTAGGTCATATTTAATGAAATCTCGAAGACTCTCGTTTGACGAGAAATGGTGCGAGATTTGGTGAGACTTTCAGTTTTATCATGTCAAGCTGCCCATAAGGTACATAATGACCAAAACCAGACGTCTGTAGCTTAAAAATTGACAAAGTTACAAAAAATGGTCGTGTTATTTCCAATTTCCATGAATTTTGCCCAAAAAATGTAACCATGGTAACGGCAAATTTAAGTAAGCTACATGTCAAAAGAAAGGCCAGGTGATGACGAAAAAAATGAGCTATTGCAGAAGTGGATAAGCCTATTTATGGCGAAGTTATAGTGCAAAAACCGTTAACCATACCTGTCGTGACCTTGACCCTTGACCCTGGAGCAATGTTGACCAAAAACAATAGGGCACCTAGAAATTACGTTTTCGAACATCCCTGTAAGTTTCAAGGTTATTGTGGCAAAATTGTGGCCAGGAGAGTGGTGACAAACAAACAAACAGACAGACAGACAGACAGACAGACAAACAGACATACGCAACTGACCAATATGCTTGCGGAAATCGAAGATTTCCGGCAAGCAATAAAGTATGGACTGTGCCTCCAACATGTATGATCATAGATGGGGCCCGGAGAGGCCGTCACGGACCGCTGCACACGCCGGCCGCCCACCGTAAGGACCCTGCCGCCACTTGCGGCGACGGCGAGTGTCTTCGTGGTATGGTGAAAAACGGCGCGAGATTTGACGAGACTAACAATGTGACCCCTGAATGTGACTGCGAGTGTCAGCCGCTATCCAGCGCTGCAAACCATGTGTCTGTAGCGTGAAAAATGACAGAATTATAGGCATTTCTTTGAATGGTCACGTGTTCTCGTTTCACGAGAAACGGTGCGAGATATGACGAGACTTGCGATTGAACGGCTTAGAACTAGAGGGATGCTGTGTAACGCCAAAAACCAGACCTTTCTATCGCAAATATCAACAGAGATAGAATCTGGAAAACTCCGAATTTTCAGATTGTCAAGTTTTACCCCAAAATTTGGTAACCATGGTAACGGCAGCACAAAGCAACATGTGCGAAGAGATAAGCCAATGTTCCTAGTTTCAGATACGACCAAAAAAAATGGTGTCACGTTTAATATTTTTTGAGATATTGCAGAAAAATGACATGTTACAGTGTTTCAGGTACCACGCCCCCTGGTGGCTATTTCCAAAAAATGAAAAACTGATTTCGAGATATTTATAAATAACACAAAATATATCAATTTCAAAGCCATTGTTAAAAAAATGCAACCTGTAGGTCATATTTAATGAAATCTCGAAGACTCTCGTTTGACGAGAAATGGTGCGAGATTTGGTGAGACTTTCAGTTTTATCATGTCAAGCTGCCCATAAGGTACATAATGACCAAAACCAGACGTCTGTAGCTTAAAAATTGACAAAGTTACAAAAAATGGTCGTGTTATTTCCAATTTCCATGAATTTTGCCCAAAAAATGTAACCATGGTAACGGCAAATTTAAGTAAGCTACATGTCAAAAGAAAGGCCAGGTGATGACGAAAAAAATGAGCTATTGCAGAAGTGGATAAGCCTGTTTATGGCGAAGTTATAGTGCAAAAACCGTTAACCATACCTGTCGTGACCTTGACCCTTGACCCTGGAGCAATGTTGACCAAAAACAATAGGGCACCTAGAAATTACGTTTTCGAACATCCCTGTAAGTTTCAAGGTTATTGTGGCAAAATTGTGGCCAGGAGAGTGGTGACAAACAAACAAACAGACAGACAGACAGACAGACAGACAGACAAACAGACATACGCAACTGACCAATATGCTTGCGGAAATCGAAGATTTCCGGCAAGCAATAAAGTATGGACTGTGCCTCCAACATGTATGATCATAGATGGGGCCCGGAGAGGCCGTCACGGACCGCTGCACACGCCGGCCGCCCACCGTAAGGACCCTGCCGCCACTTGCGGCGACGGCGAGTGTCTTCGTGGTATGGTGAAAAACGGCGCGAGATTTGACGAGACTAACAATGTGACCCCTGAATGTGACTGCGAGTGTCAGCCGCTATCCAGCGCTGCAAACCATGTGTCTGTAGCGTGAAAAATGACAGAATTATAGGCATTTCTTTGAATGGTCACGTGTTCTCGTTTCACGAGAAACGGTGCGAGATATGACGAGACTTGCGATTGAACGGCTTAGAACTAGAGGGATGCTGTGTAACGCCAAAAACCAGACCTTTCTATCGCAAATATCAACAGAGATAGAATCTGGAAAACTCCGAATTTTCAGATTGTCAAGTTTTACCCCAAAATTTGGTAACCATGGTAACGGCAGCACAAAGCAACATGTGCGAAGAGATAAGCCAATGTTCCTAGTTTCAGATACGACCAAAAAAAATGGTGTCACGTTTAATATTTTTTGAGATATTGCAGAAAAATGACATGTTACAGTGTTTCATGTACCACGCCCCCTGGTGGCTATTTCCAAAAAATGAAAAACTGATTTCGAGATATTTATAAATAACACAAAATATATCAATTTCAAAGCCATTGTTAAAAAAATGCAACCTGTAGGTCATATTTAATGAAATCTCGAAGACTCTCGTTTGACGAGAAATGGTGCGAGATTTGGTGAGACTTTCAGTTTTATCATGTCAAGCTGCCCATAAGGTACATAATGACCAAAACCAGACGTCTGTAGCTTAAAAATTGACAAAGTTACAAAAAATGGTCGTGTTATTTCCAATTTCCATGAATTTTGCCCAAAAAATGTAACCATGGTAACGGCAAATTTAAGTAAGCTACATGTCAAAAGAAAGGCCAGGTGATGACGAAAAAAATGAGCTATTGCAGAAGTGGATAAGCCTATTTATGGCGAAGTTATAGTGCAAAAACCGTTAACCATACCTGTCGTGACCTTGACCCTTGACCCTGGAGCAATGTTGACCAAAAACAATAGGGCACCTAGAAATTACGTTTTCGAACATCCCTGTAAGTTTCAAGGTTATTGTGGCAAAATTGTGGCCAGGAGAGTGGTGACAAACAAACAAACAGACAGACAGACAGACAGACAGACAGACAAACAGACATACGCAACTGACCAATATGCTTGCGGAAATCGAAGATTTCCGGCAAGCAATAAAGTATGGACTGTGCCTCCAACATGTATGATCATAGATGGGGCCCGGAGAGGCCGTCACGGACCGCTGCACACGCCGGCCGCCCACCGTAAGGACCCTGCCGCCACTTGCGGCGACGGCGAGTGTCTTCGTGGTATGGTGAAAAACGGCGCGAGATTTGACGAGACTAACAATGTGACCCCTGAATGTGACTGCGAGTGTCAGCCGCTATCCAGCGCTGCAAACCATGTGTCTGTAGCGTGAAAAATGACAGAATTATAGGCATTTCTTTGAATGGTCACGTGTTCTCGTTTCACGAGAAACGGTGCGAGATATGACGAGACTTGCGATTGAACGGCTTAGAACTAGAGGGATGCTGTGTAACGCCAAAAACCAGACCTTTCTATCGCAAATATCAACAGAGATAGAATCTGGAAAACTCCGAATTTTCAGATTGTCAAGTTTTACCCCAAAATTTGGTAACCATGGTAACGGCAGCACAAAGCAACATGTGCGAAGAGATAAGCCAATGTTCCTAGTTTCAGATACGACCAAAAAAAATGGTGTCACGTTTAATATTTTTTGAGATATTGCAGAAAAATGACATGTTACAGTGTTTCAGGTACCACGCCCCCTGGTGGCTATTTCCAAAAAATGAAAAACTGATTTCGAGATATTTATAAATAACACAAAATATATCAATTTCAAAGCCATTGTTAAAAAAATGCAACCTGTAGGTCATATTTAATGAAATCTCGAAGACTCTCGTTTGACGAGAAATGGTGCGAGATTTGGTGAGACTTTCAGTTTTATCATGTCAAGCTGCCCATAAGGTACATAATGACCAAAACCAGACGTCTGTAGCTTAAAAATTGACAAAGTTACAAAAAATGGTCGTGTTATTTCCAATTTCCATGAATTTTGCCCAAAAAATGTAACCATGGTAACGGCAAATTTAAGTAAGCTACATGTCAAAAGAAAGGCCAGGTGATGACGAAAAAAATGAGCTATTGCAGAAGTGGATAAGCCTATTTATGGCGAAGTTATAGTGCAAAAACCGTTAACCATACCTGTCGTGACCTTGACCCTTGACCCTGGAGCAATGTTGACCAAAAACAATAGGGCACCTAGAAATTACGTTTTCGAACATCCCTGTAAGTTTCAAGGTTATTGTGGCAAAATTGTGGCCAGGAGAGTGGTGACAAACAAACAAACAGACAGACAGACAGACAGACAGACAGACAGACAAACAGACATACGCAACTGACCAATATGCTTGCGGAAATCGAAGATTTCCGGCAAGCAATAAAGTATGGACTGTGCCTCCAACATGTATGATCATAGATGGGGCCCGGAGAGGCCGTCACGGACCGCTGCACACGCCGGCCGCCCACCGTAAGGACCCTGCCGCCACTTGCGGCGACGGCGAGTGTCTTCGTGGTATGGTGAAAAACGGCGCGAGATTTGACGAGACTAACAATGTGACCCCTGAATGTGACTGCGAGTGTCAGCCGCTATCCAGCGCTGCAAACCATGTGTCTGTAGCGTGAAAAATGACAGAATTATAGGCATTTCTTTGAATGGTCACGTGTTCTCGTTTCACGAGAAACGGTGCGAGATATGACGAGACTTGCGATTGAACGGCTTAGAACTAGAGGGATGCTGTCTAACGCCAAAAACCAGACCTTTCTATCGCAAATATCAACAGAGATAGAATCTGGAAAACTCCGAATTTTCAGATTGTCAAGTTTTACCCCAAAATTTGGTAACCATGGTAACGGCAGCACAAAGCAACATGTGCGAAGAGATAAGCCAATGTTCCTAGTTTCAGATACGACCAAAAAAAATGGTGTCACGTTTAATATTTTTTGAGATATTGCAGAAAAATGACATGTTACAGTGTTTCATGTACCACGCCCCCTGGTGGCTATTTCCAAAAAATGAAAAACTGATTTCGAGATATTTATAAATAACACAAAATATATCAATTTCAAAGCCATTGTTAAAAAAATGCAACCTGTAGGTCATATTTAATGAAATCTCGAAGACTCTCGTTTGACGAGAAATGGTGCGAGATTTGGTGAGACTTTCAGTTTTATCATGTCAAGCTGCCCATAAGGTACATAATGACCAAAACCAGACGTCTGTAGCTTAAAAATTGACAAAGTTACAAAAAATGGTCGTGTTATTTCCAATTTCCATGAATTTTGCCCAAAAAATGTAACCATGGTAACGGCAAATTTAAGTAAGCTACATGTCAAAAGAAAGGCCAGGTGATGACGAAAAAAATGAGCTATTGCAGAAGTGGATAAGCCTATTTATGGCGAAGTTATAGTGCAAAAACCGTTAACCATACCTGTCGTGACCTTGACCCTTGACCCTGGAGCAATGTTGACCAAAAACAATAGGGCACCTAGAAATTACGTTTTCGAACATCCCTGTAAGTTTCAAGGTTATTGTGGCAAAATTGTGGCCAGGAGAGTGGTGACAAACAAACAAACAGACAGACAGACAGACAGACAGACAAACAGACATACGCAACTGACCAATATGCTTGCGGAAATCGAAGATTTCCGGCAAGCAATAAAGTATGGACTGTGCCTCCAACATGTATGATCATAGATGGGGCCCGGAGAGGCCGTCACGGACCGCTGCACACGCCGGCCGCCCACCGTAAGGACCCTGCCGCCACTTGCGGCGACGGCGAGTGTCTTCGTGGTATGGTGAAAAACGGCGCGAGATTTGACGAGACTAACAATGTGACCCCTGAATGTGACTGCGAGTGTCAGCCGCTATCCAGCGCTGCAAACCATGTGTCTGTAGCGTGAAAAATGACAGAATTATAGGCATTTCTTTGAATGGTCACGTGTTCTCGTTTCACGAGAAACGGTGCGAGATATGACGAGACTTGCGATTGAACGGCTTAGAACTAGAGGGATGCTGTGTAACGCCAAAAACCAGACCTTTCTATCGCAAATATCAACAGAGATAGAATCTGGAAAACTCCGAATTTTCAGATTGTCAAGTTTTACCCCAAAATTTGGTAACCATGGTAACGGCAGCACAAAGCAACATGTGCGAAGAGATAAGCCAATGTTCCTAGTTTCAGATACGACCAAAAAAAATGGTGTCACGTTTAATATTTTTTGAGATATTGCAGAAAAATGACATGTTACAGTGTTTCAGGTACCACGCCCCCTGGTGGCTATTTCCAAAAAATGAAAAACTGATTTCGAGATATTTATAAATAACACAAAATATATCAATTTCAAAGCCATTGTTAAAAAAATGCAACCTGTAGGTCATATTTAATGAAATCTCGAAGACTCTCGTTTGACGAGAAATGGTGCGAGATTTGGTGAGACTTTCAGTTTTATCATGTCAAGCTGCCCATAAGGTACATAATGACCAAAACCAGACGTCTGTAGCTTAAAAATTGACAAAGTTACAAAAAATGGTCGTGTTATTTCCAATTTCCATGAATTTTGCCCAAAAAATGTAACCATGGTAACGGCAAATTTAAGTAAGCTACATGTCAAAAGAAAGGCCAGGTGATGACGAAAAAAATGAGCTATTGCAGAAGTGGATAAGCCTGTTTATGGCGAAGTTATAGTGCAAAAACCGTTAACCATACCTGTCGTGACCTTGACCCTTGACCCTGGAGCAATGTTGACCAAAAACAATAGGGCACCTAGAAATTACGTTTTCGAACATCCCTGTAAGTTTCAAGGTTATTGTGGCAAAATTGTGGCCAGGAGAGTGGTGACAAACAAACAAACAGACAGACAGACAGACAGACAGACAAACAGACATACGCAACTGACCAATATGCTTGCGGAAATCGAAGATTTCCGGCAAGCAATAAAGTATGGACTGTGCCTCCAACATGTATGATCATAGATGGGGCCCGGAGAGGCCGTCACGGACCGCTGCACACGCCGGCCGCCCACCGTAAGGACCCTGCCGCCACTTGCGGCGACGGCGAGTGTCTTCGTGGTATGGTGAAAAACGGCGCGAGATTTGACGAGACTAACAATGTGACCCCTGAATGTGACTGCGAGTGTCAGCCGCTATCCAGCGCTGCAAACCATGTGTCTGTAGCGTGAAAAATGACAGAATTATAGGCATTTCTTTGAATGGTCACGTGTTCTCGTTTCACGAGAAACGGTGCGAGATATGACGAGACTTGCGATTGAACGGCTTAGAACTAGAGGGATGCTGTCTAACGCCAAAAACCAGACCTTTCTATCGCAAATATCAACAGAGATAGAATCTGGAAAACTCCGAATTTTCAGATTGTCAAGTTTTACCCCAAAATTTGGTAACCATGGTAACGGCAGCACAAAGCAACATGTGCGAAGAGATAAGCCAATGTTCCTAGTTTCAGATACGACCAAAAAAAATGGTGTCACGTTTAATATTTTTTGAGATATTGCAGAAAAATGACATGTTACAGTGTTTCATGTACCACGCCCCCTGGTGGCTATTTCCAAAAAATGAAAAACTGATTTCGAGATATTTATAAATAACACAAAATATATCAATTTCAAAGCCATTGTTAAAAAAATGCAACCTGTAGGTCATATTTAATGAAATCTCGAAGACTCTCGTTTGACGAGAAATGGTGCGAGATTTGGTGAGACTTTCAGTTTTATCATGTCAAGCTGCCCATAAGGTACATAATGACCAAAACCAGACGTCTGTAGCTTAAAAATTGACAAAGTTACAAAAAATGGTCGTGTTATTTCCAATTTCCATGAATTTTGCCCAAAAAATGTAACCATGGTAACGGCAAATTTAAGTAAGCTACATGTCAAAAGAAAGGCCAGGTGATGACGAAAAAAATGAGCTATTGCAGAAGTGGATAAGCCTATTTATGGCGAAGTTATAGTGCAAAAACCGTTAACCATACCTGTCGTGACCTTGACCCTTGACCCTGGAGCAATGTTGACCAAAAACAATAGGGCACCTAGAAATTACGTTTTCGAACATCCCTGTAAGTTTCAAGGTTATTGTGGCAAAATTGTGGCCAGGAGAGTGGTGACAAACAAACAAACAGACAGACAGACAGACAGACAGACAGACAAACAGACATACGCAACTGACCAATATGCTTGCGGAAATCGAAGATTTCCGGCAAGCAATAAAGTATGGACTGTGCCTCCAACATGTATGATCATAGATGGGGCCCGGAGAGGCCGTCACGGACCGCTGCACACGCCGGCCGCCCACCGTAAGGACCCTGCCGCCACTTGCGGCGACGGCGAGTGTCTTCGTGGTATGGTGAAAAACGGCGCGAGATTTGACGAGACTAACAATGTGACCCCCTGAATGTGACTGCGAGTGTCAGCCGCTATCCAGCGCTGCAAACCATGTGTCTGTAGCGTGAAAAATGACAGAATTATAGGCATTTCTTTGAATGGTCACGTGTTCTCGTTTCACGAGAAACGGTGCGAGATATGACGAGACTTGCGATTGAACGGCTTAGAACTAGAGGGATGCTGTGTAACGCCAAAAACCAGACCTTTCTATCGCAAATATCAACAGAGATAGAATCTGGAAAACTCCGAATTTTCAGATTGTCAAGTTTTACCCCAAAATTTGGTAACCATGGTAACGGCAGCACAAAGCAACATGTGCGAAGAGATAAGCCAATGTTCCTAGTTTCAGATACGACCAAAAAAAATGGTGTCACGTTTAATATTTTTTGAGATATTGCAGAAAAATGACATGTTACAGTGTTTCAGGTACCACGCCCCCTGGTGGCTATTTCCAAAAAATGAAAAACTGATTTCGAGATATTTATAAATAACACAAAATATATCAATTTCAAAGCCATTGTTAAAAAAATGCAACCTGTAGGTCATATTTAATGAAATCTCGAAGACTCTCGTTTGACGAGAAATGGTGCGAGATTTGGTGAGACTTTCAGTTTTATCATGTCAAGCTGCCCATAAGGTACATAATGACCAAAACCAGACGTCTGTAGCTTAAAAATTGACAAAGTTACAAAAAATGGTCGTGTTATTTCCAATTTCCATGAATTTTGCCCAAAAAATGTAACCATGGTAACGGCAAATTTAAGTAAGCTACATGTCAAAAGAAAGGCCAGGTGATGACGAAAAAAATGAGCTATTGCAGAAGTGGATAAGCCTGTTTATGGCGAAGTTATAGTGCAAAAAACCGTTAACCATACCTGTCGTGACCTTGACCCTTGACCCTGGAGCAATGTTGACCAAAAACAATAGGGCACCTAGAAATTACGTTTTCGAACATCCCTGTAAGTTTCAAGGTTATTGTGGCAAAATTGTGGCCAGGAGAGTGGTGACAAACAAACAAACAGACAGACAGACAGACAGACAGACAGACAAACAGACATACGCAACTGACCAATATGCTTGCGGAAATCGAAGATTTCCGGCAAGCAATAAAGTATGGACTGTGCCTCCAACATGTATGATCATAGATGGGGCCCGGAGAGGCCGTCACGGACCGCTGCACACGCCGGCCGCCCACCGTAAGGACCCTGCCGCCACTTGCGGCGACGGCGAGTGTCTTCGTGGTATGGTGAAAAACGGCGCGAGATTTGACGAGACTAACAATGTGACCCCTGAATGTGACTGCGAGTGTCAGCCGCTATCCAGCGCTGCAAACCATGTGTCTGTAGCGTGAAAAATGACAGAATTATAGGCATTTCTTTGAATGGTCACGTGTTCTCGTTTCACGAGAAACGGTGCGAGATATGACGAGACTTGCGATTGAACGGCTTAGAACTAGAGGGATGCTGTCTAACGCCAAAAACCAGACCTTTCTATCGCAAATATCAACAGAGATAGAATCTGGAAAACTCCGAATTTTCAGATTGTCAAGTTTTACCCCAAAATTTGGTAACCATGGTAACGGCAGCACAAAGCAACATGTGCGAAGAGATAAGCCAATGTTCCTAGTTTCAGATACGACCAAAAAAAATGGTGTCACGTTTAATATTTTTTGAGATATTGCAGAAAAATGACATGTTACAGTGTTTCATGTACCACGCCCCCTGGTGGCTATTTCCAAAAAATGAAAAACTGATTTCGAGATATTTATAAATAACACAAAATATATCAATTTCAAAGCCATTGTTAAAAAAATGCAACCTGTAGGTCATATTTAATGAAATCTCGAAGACTCTCGTTTGACGAGAAATGGTGCGAGATTTGGTGAGACTTTCAGTTTTATCATGTCAAGCTGCCCATAAGGTACATAATGACCAAAACCAGACGTCTGTAGCTTAAAAATTGACAAAGTTACAAAAAATGGTCGTGTTATTTCCAATTTCCATGAATTTTGCCCAAAAAATGTAACCATGGTAACGGCAAATTTAAGTAAGCTACATGTCAAAAGAAAGGCCAGGTGATGACGAAAAAAATGAGCTATTGCAGAAGTGGATAAGCCTATTTATGGCGAAGTTATAGTGCAAAAACCGTTAACCATACCTGTCGTGACCTTGACCCTTGACCCTGGAGCAATGTTGACCAAAAACAATAGGGCACCTAGAAATTACGTTTTCGAACATCCCTGTAAGTTTCAAGGTTATTGTGGCAAAATTGTGGCCAGGAGAGTGGTGACAAACAAACAAACAGACAGACAGACAGACAGACAGACAGACAAACAGACATACGCAACTGACCAATATGCTTGCGGAAATCGAAGATTTCCGGCAAGCAATAAAGTATGGACTGTGCCTCCAACATGTATGATCATAGATGGGGCCCGGAGAGGCCGTCACGGACCGCTGCACACGCCGGCCGCCCACCGTAAGGACCCTGCCGCCACTTGCGGCGACGGCGAGTGTCTTCGTGGTATGGTGAAAAACGGCGCGAGATTTGACGAGACTAACAATGTGACCCCTGAATGTGACTGCGAGTGTCAGCCGCTATCCAGCGCTGCAAACCATGTGTCTGTAGCGTGAAAAATGACAGAATTATAGGCATTTCTTTGAATGGTCACGTGTTCTCGTTTCACGAGAAACGGTGCGAGATATGACGAGACTTGCGATTGAACGGCTTAGAACTAGAGGGATGCTGTGTAACGCCAAAAACCAGACCTTTCTATCGCAAATATCAACAGAGATAGAATCTGGAAAACTCCGAATTTTCAGATTGTCAAGTTTTACCCCAAAATTTGGTAACCATGGTAACGGCAGCACAAAGCAACATGTGCGAAGAGATAAGCCAATGTTCCTAGTTTCAGATACGACCAAAAAAAATGGTGTCACGTTTAATATTTTTTGAGATATTGCAGAAAAATGACATGTTACAGTGTTTCATGTACCACGCCCCCTGGTGGCTATTTCCAAAAAATGAAAAACTGATTTCGAGATATTTATAAATAACACAAAATATATCAATTTCAAAGCCATTGTTAAAAAAATGCAACCTGTAGGTCATATTTAATGAAATCTCGAAGACTCTCGTTTGACGAGAAATGGTGCGAGATTTGGTGAGACTTTCAGTTTTATCATGTCAAGCTGCCCATAAGGTACATAATGACCAAAACCAGACGTCTGTAGCTTAAAAATTGACAAAGTTACAAAAAATGGTCGTGTTATTTCCAATTTCCATGAATTTTGCCCAAAAAATGTAACCATGGTAACGGCAAATTTAAGTAAGCTACATGTCAAAAGAAAGGCCAGGTGATGACGAAAAAAATGAGCTATTGCAGAAGTGGATAAGCCTATTTATGGCGAAGTTATAGTGCAAAAACCGTTAACCATACCTGTCGTGACCTTGACCCTTGACCCTGGAGCAATGTTGACCAAAAACAATAGGGCACCTAGAAATTACGTTTTCGAACATCCCTGTAAGTTTCAAGGTTATTGTGGCAAAATTGTGGCCAGGAGAGTGGTGACAAACAAACAAACAGACAGACAGACAGACAGACAGACAGACAAACAGACATACGCAACTGACCAATATGCTTGCGGAAATCGAAGATTTCCGGCAAGCAATAAAGTATGGACTGTGCCTCCAACATGTATGATCATAGATGGGGCCCGGAGAGGCCGTCACGGACCGCTGCACACGCCGGCCGCCCACCGTAAGGACCCTGCCGCCACTTGCGGCGACGGCGAGTGTCTTCGTGGTATGGTGAAAAACGGCGCGAGATTTGACGAGACTAACAATGTGACCCCTGAATGTGACTGCGAGTGTCAGCCGCTATCCAGCGCTGCAAACCATGTGTCTGTAGCGTGAAAAATGACAGAATTATAGGCATTTCTTTGAATGGTCACGTGTTCTCGTTTCACGAGAAACGGTGCGAGATATGACGAGACTTGCGATTGAACGGCTTAGAACTAGAGGGATGCTGTGTAACGCCAAAAACCAGACCTTTCTATCGCAAATATCAACAGAGATAGAATCTGGAAAACTCCGAATTTTCAGATTGTCAAGTTTTACCCCAAAATTTGGTAACCATGGTAACGGCAGCACAAAGCAACATGTGCGAAGAGATAAGCCAATGTTCCTAGTTTCAGATACGACCAAAAAAAATGGTGTCACGTTTAATATTTTTTGAGATATTGCAGAAAAATGACATGTTACAGTGTTTCATGTACCACGCCCCCTGGTGGCTATTTCCAAAAAATGAAAAACTGATTTCGAGATATTTATAAATAACACAAAATATATCAATTTCAAAGCCATTGTTAAAAAAATGCAACCTGTAGGTCATATTTAATGAAATCTCGAAGACTCTCGTTTGACGAGAAATGGTGCGAGATTTGGTGAGACTTTCAGTTTTATCATGTCAAGCTGCCCATAAGGTACATAATGACCAAAACCAGACGTCTGTAGCTTAAAAATTGACAAAGTTACAAAAAATGGTCGTGTTATTTCCAATTTCCATGAATTTTGCCCAAAAAATGTAACCATGGTAACGGCAAATTTAAGTAAGCTACATGTCAAAAGAAAGGCCAGGTGATGACGAAAAAAATGAGCTATTGCAGAAGTGGATAAGCCTATTTATGGCGAAGTTATAGTGCAAAAACCGTTAACCATACCTGTCGTGACCTTGACCCTTGACCCTGGAGCAATGTTGACCAAAAACAATAGGGCACCTAGAAATT
>CM049317.1:194107-236607 GCA_026874595.1 Sipunculus nudus
AATATAAATTTAAAATTTAAATTTAAAAAAATAAAAATTTTAAATTTTGAATTTTGAAATTTGAAATTTGCTCATAAATTATGCAAAACGCATATTTCGTTTGTTTTCTTTTCCAAAAGGAAACAGGTTTGCGATTTCAGAACTAACCCTTGAAAAAAATTGATTTTTCCAAGTTTATTCGAAAAGTTATTAGCATAATTTGAAATTTTAAGAAATTTTAATTTTTATTGACTTTAAGTTCTAATTGTGACATGATATGAATGTATTAACGTTTCTACTTGCTACAGTTCGTTAAAACAAAATCTATTTCAGTTATTTTGAGTGTTTGTATACTTTTATTATCGTTTCTCTGTTTTTTTAACGGCTTTAAAGAATTGATGCTCCTTTTTTCAGGATAGCCGCTATAACCCTAGGTTGTGATAACCCTATAGGTTAACAACCCTAGTCAACTTATGTTTAGGACCATAACATTAAGTTTAGGACCATAATCAATAAAATTACCATTTCAGACCTGAGCAATGACCTTTGGAGTCCGGTTGGTCAGTCAGACTCCATCGGGTCAAGAAAAAATGAGTTCTCCTTGAGTTGAATCTAAATGTCAACTTGACCTTATGTTGAAATCTTAAATTTGTCAACTTTGGCTATGTTGATCAACTTAAGCTTATGTTGAAATCTTAATTTTGTCAACTTCTTATGTCGAATGTCAACTTAAGCTTATGTTGAATCTTATGTTTATCAACTTATTATGTTGAATGTCAATTTAAGCTTATGTTGAATCTTATGTCTATCAACTTAGGTTAAGTTGATAAACTTAAGGTTATGTTGAATCTTAAGTTTGTCAACTTAAGCTTATGTTGAATCTTATGTTTATCAACTTATTATGTTGAATGTCAACTTAAGCTTATGTTGAATCTTATGTTTATCAACTTAATATGTTGAATGTCAACTTAAGCTTATGTTGAATCTTAAGTTTGTCAACTTAAGCTTATGTTGAATCTTATGTTTATCAACTTATGTTAAGTTGATAAACTTAAGCTTATGTTGAATCTTAAGTTGATTAACTTAGGTTAAGTTGATAAACTTAAGCTTATGTTGAATCCTAAGTTGATCAACTTAGGCTACGTTGATTACTTAAGTTGAATCTGAATGTTATGTTGAATATTTAAGTTGAATATGAATAATAAAGACTTTATACTTAAAATTGTGTTCCGTTCATACATACATACATACATACATACATACGTACAGACATACACATATACAACTTTACATATACATACATATATACACACATACATGCATACATACATACATCATAGCACTGTAAGTTTAACACATTCACTCCCTATGACGACTTATCTGATCGGTATGTAGGTATCATTTAAATTTGTAAAATCTGAAAGCACAGCTGGATGTTCTGATTCACGAATATCCATGCAATCCCATTATTACAAGGGTAGTCATTATGACTAGTATGGTCAAAGTAGCCATTGTAGTCATTATAACCAGGGTGGTCATTATAAACAGGTAGGTCATTATAAGCAGGGTGGTTATAATGAACAACCCGGTTATAATGAACAATCTGTTCAAGGTGTCCAACCTGGTTATTACGACAAAGCTGGTTAAAATGAACAACCTGGTTATAATGAACAACATGGTTATAATGACTAATCTGTTGAGAGTGTCACACCCGGTTATTATGGCAAACATGATTGAAATGAACAACCTAGTTATAATGAACTAACAATATTGTTATAATGAACAACCTAGTTGTTGTGTCAAATCTGGTTATTATTAGCAACCTCGTTATTACGACAAACCTGGTTTTAATGAGCAACCTGGTTATCATATATGTATATATATGTATGAGATGTATGCATTCCTGAAGGACGTGGCGCCCCCGTGAGTTTAACGTCAATATTATTAGTGTTATGGTCTGAAACTTAATGTTGAGGAACTGTTATATGTCAAGAAAATATGTCAACCTGGTTATAATGAATAACCTGGTTTTAATGAACAACCTCGCTATCACGACAAAACGTGTTATAATGAACAAACAGGTTATAATTAAGAACCTGGTCAAAGTGAACAACCTGGTTATTATCAACAACCTGGTTATCATATCTGTATATATGTGTATAAGATGTATGCATTACTTAAGAACGTGGCGCCCCCTTGAGTTTAACGTCACTATTATTAGTGTTATGGTCTGAAACTTAATGTTGAGGAACTGTGATATGTCAAGAAAATATGTCAACCTGGTTATAATGAATAACCTGGTTTTAATGAACAACCTCGCTATCACGACAAAACGTGTTATAATGAACAAACAGGTTATAATTAAGAACCTGGTCAAAGTGAACAACCTGGTTATTATCAACAACCTGGTTATCATATCTGTATATATGTGTATAAGATGTATGCATTACTTAAGCACGTGGCGCCCCCTTGAGTTTAACGTCAATATTATGGTCCGAAACTTATGTTGAGGAACTGTTATATGTCAAGAAAATATGTTGTTCAAAATAACCATGTTGTTCATATAACAAGGTTCTTCATAATAACAAGGTTCTTCATTTTAACCAGGTTTTTCCTAATAGCCAGGTGGTTCAAAATAACAAGGTTGTCAATAAAAAAGGTTGTTCCCAATAACGAGGTTGTTCCTGATAACCGGGTTGTTTATTATAACAAGGTTGTTCATTATAACGAGATTGTTCAGTATAGCGAGGTTGAACATAATAACCACGTTGTTTATAATGTTGATTATTATAACCAGCTTGTACATTATAACCAAGTTGTTCATAATAAGAGGTTATTCATAATAAGGTTGTTCATTATAACAAAGTTGATAATTATAACAAGGTGGTTCATACTAACGAGGTTGTCTATAATAACCAGGTTGGGCATAATAACGAGGTTGTTAATAATAGCAAGGTTGTTCATAATAACCATGGTGTTGATTATAACAAGGTTCTTCATTATAACCAGGTTTTTCCTAATAACCAGGTTGTTCCTAATAACATGGTATTCACAACAACAAGGTTGTTCATTATAGCCAAGTAGTTTATAATAACAGGTTGTTCCTAATAACAAGGTTGTTCATAACGACAAGGTTGTTTATTATAGCCAAGTTGTTTATAATAACAATGTTGTTCATTATATCGGGATTGTTCATAATAACGAGATTTTTCATAATAACCATGTTGTTCATTATATCAAATTTAAAAAAATAATAAACTAATATTCCACTTAGTACAAAATTGCATTTAAGATTGTAATGTTCCACTTAAACTGGGTTACAGGTCCCATATCTTAATAAAACATCACAAGGTTTGCGCTATGCTGTGGCGGCGCCTGACGGGAGTTATTTAGAACTAGTCGTTTCATCTGCTTTGATGATTTTAAAATATGATCTCACTCGGACTTAGTTGTGTCAGGACGAGGGTTACATTTATTTCTCTCTTTCTCTGTCTCTCCCTCTCTCTCTCTCTTTCTCTCACTCCCGCTCTCTTTCTTTGTCTCATTTTCTCTCTGTGATTCTCCCTTACACTGAAACAACATCAGAAATGAGAAACACCGTAAACAGTTTTATACTTTATTTTTTTATAGAAATCCACAGCTTGTCTTAGATGATGAGGTTGGTTGGCATTGCAAAATCTTCCGACAAAATAGGTCAATAGTTTAAAAAATTACAGTGGTATTATATACACCGAAATGAATGAAGAAAATGCAAAAAGAAAAATATATGTTGATACGTGGATTTTGAAAAAGTGTCATTTCACAAAATTGAAAAGTGTCAACTAGACCTAAATATAGAATTCCACAGTTTGTCTTTGAACATGAGGTAGGTTGGCATTGGAACGGCATGGCAAAACCTTATATTGAAATGGTTTAAAATGTAACAGTTGTAAAATACTGGAAGAAATGAAGAAAATGCAAAAAAAAACTGCTGAAATGTGCATTTTGCAAAAAAATCATTTCACAAAATTAAAAATCGTTTACTGAAAACTAGAACTAAGTGAAAATTACCCTTTTGATATTTCTTTCTTTTCAGAGAGCGGCGTGCTGTTAAGTTAAAAAAATTACAGAGTATCAACTTTCTATTATCATTTAAGAGATTGTTAAAAATTAACAAAATTAAGACACCTACGAACACAAGTGACCTTTTATGTCACTTTCACATGAAAGAGCACAGCAACAGATCTTCCATCATGATACATAACAGTTTTCTCCAGGAAGATGCCTGGAACACACAGCAGCCGTTGTATGTTAAACATAAACTATTCAAGTCTGTATTAATAAATGGAAGAAAGGATATGTTATGGAAGACATAAACATGAACACATATAACAAGGAAGACCTAATGGAAAGTTGTACATATTTTGCAACGCTCAAACATATGATAAATGGAAAGAAAATGTATTCGGCAAAAATATACCATACACTTCACATATATCGATATATGTATGCATCGTTATATTCCAAGAGATGCATTTACCTGAATAACTCATATGAACAGCGTCGCAGAAATTTGTATAATAACTACAAACCGTTTTGCAATCATAGACTGTTATCACAAAACAACATATATATATAATTGAATATATACACCGACATATATTTACACACACACACACATATATATATATAGATAGATAGATAGATAGATATATGCATATATATATATACATATATAAATGTATATATATATATATATATATATATATATATATATATATATATCTAGATATCTACATATACAGATATACATTTCTATGTAACTACATATCTACATATACATATCTACATATCTGCATACACATATCTACATATACATATACATATGAACGTATATACATATATACATAACTACATATCTACATATATACATGGATATATATATATATATATATATATATATATATATATATATATAAACACCGGCTGTGATGGGCCTCTAGAAACAGGTGTCTGAGAAGGCTCTCAGCAAGAAGTCAAGACTTTTTGCCTGGATGGACATCTCAGGAAGAAAGGAGATGGGGAAGGTTAGATGTCTTGATAGTCTCAATGTTAGAGAGAGGAACCATTTCATGGAAGGCAGGAAGCTGGTTGCTATTATATCAGATGCTGCAAGTACAGGCATATCACTGCATGCTGACCAGAGAGCTGCGAACGAGCGATGTCGTATACATCTGACTGTGAAGTTACAGTGAAGTGCAGACAATGCAGATGAACAGTTAGGAAGATCTCATCGATCCAATCAGTCCAGTGGACCAATATATAAATTACTAACTACTGATCTTGGTGGAGAGAGGAGATTTGCTGCAGCTGTGACCGTCGTTTACAGTCATTAGGTGCCTTGACTAAAGGTGATCGTAGAACAGCGACTGGTGCTGACCTGACCGAGTTCATCTTTGGCACACCTTATGGGAGGTCAGCACTTAGGACCATGTACAACGCACTCTGTCAGGGCACCATTGTGGCTGGGGTTGAATTCTCAAGCCTCATTGTGATAGGGTGTATCTAAACTATCTGTATCTTTTTTGGAGGAAGTGATGGATCAAATATTAATAATAGCATTGACAGATTCTGTCCAGAACAAGACTGGTAGGAACCTAGAGGTGACATGAGATCACTAAGATTTGCAATTGGGGTACTGCAGCATCAAGGGTTGGTTTATGTGACTGGTGGTAGAGCAAATGGGAAGCTTCAAACCCACTACATGAGAATGGACTCGTCTGGCTGACCTTAATACACCAAGAGCTGTACACGTTGTGATGGACCTTTACAAACATTTTGGTGTCTGTGAAGGCTCTCAGCAAGAATTCAAGACTTATGGAAGAGATGGAAGTAACGCCGACATGCAGGCAAAATTGACCCAGTGTGCAACAAGATGTCGGACAAAATTTGCGAGATTTCAGAAAACGGAACTGACATCCATGCTATGCTACTTTACTGAACCCGCTCAGTGTAGATATTTCTGTATATTGTTGACCATATATGTCTGCAGCTTCACGAATGGTTTGAGGACGACAAGCAGCAGACGGTGTCACGAGCGATGAACGAAATGTCGCAGGAACTCGAGCGTGTTCAGCGGCATGCAGGCAGAGGAGCAGTGTAAACAACAATACAGGGACGAGATTAAGGCACTGGTTAACCATAACCCTAACACAAGGATCATGTCTCGGCCGTCAAGAATAAAACATGGCGTAAGAGAAACTTCCAGCAAATAACCTGTGAGGGGGTAATGAGAGTGGTGATTATCGGAAAACGGCTTTTGGTCAGCGGTATCCAAAGCAATGTTCAACAGCGACTTAAAGGAGAAGAATATGAAGGTTATTCCGCTTCCTGGAAAGCAATTTTAGGAAATTATTCAGTTGCTGGTCGCCACGCTTTCCAAATACCAATATATCATGTATAAGAGAATGACTGCTGCAAAGTTGTCACGTATTTGAGAATCACTGTTTCACAAAAGAGACCGACGGATATAAATAACAGTAGGCCTGTCAATGCCAGATGTAGGAAAAAGACTCTCACTATGCCAGTCACAATGCAAGACTGCTACAAACTTATTACGAAAAAGACGACAAACGAACAGAGGAGACAGACTAAACCCAAATGGAATGTGACACCGGAGGTGCACACTGTACTGATTGTGATGGACCTCTAGAAACACTTTGTCTGTGAAGGCTCTCAGCAAGATGTCAAGACGTCTCTACCAGGGCACATTCCCCAATTAGCCGTCCAAGGTCTCTGCATGCTATATTTTGATAAGAGGGGCCTCTGCTACAAGTGTGGGCCGGAAGTGACGGCACATTCTTGGTAGAAGACATAAAACTCTATGGAAACCGACTTATTTTAGGCTTGTGGTCACCGGTATACAAAGCAATGTTCAACAGCGACTTCAAGGAGAAGAATATGAAGGTTATTCCGCTCGCTGGAAAGCAATTTTAGGAACTTAACAAGTTGCTGGACGCCACGCATTCCAAATACCAATTTATCAAGGATCATGTCTCGGCCTTCAAGAATAAAACATTGGGTAAGAAACACTTCCAGCAAATAACCTCCGATGGGGTAATGAGAGTGGTGATTATCGGAAAACGGAACTGACATCGCATATGGCAGGGAAAGATGCAAATAACACCGACTTGCAACAAAAATAAAAAATGCCCAGAGTACAAGAAGATGTCGGACAAGATGGGCCAGATATCAGTCAATGTAACTGACATACGTGCTGACATACGGAAAAGATGGAAAACAGCAAGAACAACACAAATGTCAGCGACTCTGTCACATGGGTTACGGGTAAACGTGCTTGAGGTTTTGAAATGCATGACACGGTGAACTTCGCCACACTTAAAAAATGTTCAGAGAGGGAACGAATGTTCAAAATGGAACGGTAACAATGGGCCCGGGAAGCGCTGACGAAGAGTAGCGCAACTGGAAAGCACCGCCGCCTCCTGCAAATAGTAAGGCTGCGGTAAAATGTAGAAGGAAAAGGAGGTACATCGAAAACCGATCCAGACAGGTGCGTTGAACTGAGCGACGAGATATCTCCAGCCAGACCAGCCTTCGTTGAAAAAGAGTTTCTGATCCTGCAGAAAAGGAAAATATGGGTAAATTTGCATTTGGTGATATATTGGATCATATATTTGACCCAAATGCTGAAATCACAAATAGTCAAAAAGTTCATGTTGCAAAGAGAAAAGGACAGTTTCAGTTGACTCTAAACCAAAGACTAGTGTATTAGACAATAAGACAGCTACCACAGTAAACAGCGAAGTCACCAGTAAAGACAATTTTCAGATTCCATAAATAGTTGAGCAGAAAAATATGTCTGTGATCCCAAGGACTTGTGCTGTAAATACAAATAATGTTGCCACGACAAGGACAGCTAGTCCAGTGACTGTGACAAATGGTGGCAGCGGTGGGATGCGGGGAGTCGGTGTCGTGGCATTGCGCCCCACCCAGTTCACATGTGCGACGCCCGGGATAGTTCCCACGTTCTGGGGACAGAACGTTCTCGGAGTGGGGGTGAATGTAACCGTTGACACAAAAGCGTTCCTTTTTGAGAGGGAAGCTTCTCATGAGCTGCTGATGGATGTGGTTGGAGATAACTTCTCGATGTTCAAGGTGTACCTGAAGTCCTTGACCACTTTAAGTGACGAGTGGAGTACAGTAAGCCGTTGTAAAGGGTAGGTAGTAGTGGTAGGAATTGTGGTAATATTGTAACTGACGTGGTGCACACAACATACGTGTGTGTGCAAGGTCTCAGCAAGTCGAGACTCTACCACTGGACAGGGCTGGTCCGTTCAACACTGTGGAACGGCCGTCTTAGTTAAGTCCAAGCAAGATGGTGTGTTGCCCTTACTGCTGCAGTGGATAGCCCTTCCTTGTGTACATTTCAAACACGGACAGTAACCCCCGGCCATATTGCACCGAAAAAGATGAAAAGAAACCAGAGAAACAGAGAGAAACTACAGAAACATCACTGTAACCAGCCAGGACAACGACCAAAAATGGTAAGTACAATCAAAAGGATGGAAAAATAGGTATAAATAAATAAAAGTGCAACAAGAGAAGAATTTGGCAACCATTTTGTAATCTAAAGACTTTGTAAAAGAGGATCGTTAGATAAAAGTACTAATGGGCCTGTGTGTTCTTATAAAAATGTGGGGCTTTAATCAAAGAATATTTTATATATATATATATATATATATATATAGAGAGAGAGAGAGAGAGAGAGAGAGAGAGAGAGAGAGAGTTATATACACTGGATTACAAAGCGTGGTGAACATAACTTTAGGCTACAGCTTCTACTCGAGCACACATTTTACTTGAATTGTACGATACAAGTATCAATGCAGAAGAAGAGAAAGGAACTACACAAAAAAGAATATTTGGTAAGTAATTGCAGATATTTTCAACAAAAGGGGCCAAATTCAACAGAGAGATCAGGACAAGGAATGAGGTGCACAAAGAAACAATGCGAGTTGATGGAAGCTAGACCCCTGTTTTCAGTGCTTGCAAATCCTACTGCCTGGGCTGTTACAGTTTTAACAGTTTTAAGTTCAGGCTACATCTTTTACTCGAGTACAAATTTTATTTGTACTGCATGATACAACTATGTGCCTTCGAGCTACTTAAACAAAGTACTGAAAAAAGGTACTTGTTAGGCATTAAACATCGAGCAGGTTTGATGATATGACCACAAAGCTGTGGTATAATGCGAGAGTAGGATAAAGCTGGGGAAAATGTGTCTTTTTAAATTTGGTCGGAGTCAATTATTTCACAATGTACTGAATTCACACAATATACAAATTACCCCTCAATTCGTTAAAAAGGGGTTGCTGGGGGGGGGGGTTGGCAGATGTGATTATTGTGATTGGGAGACCATTTGGTTTAGTGTTGCAGGCTTCATTTTCCAGAAAACAGAGTTGGAAAAATGTGATGACACAGTGTGCAACAAAAATAGAAGTGACGTCCCCGCTTATGGTGGGAAGAGATGGAAGTAACGCCGACATGCATGTGCAACAGAATACTGAGACAACCACAACAAAAGACATTCTTACTACCCTGTCACAGACAGTGGGAATGCTGTGTGCAGGCTCAAATGAGCTGGATTTGCGCAGGACATACTCGTTCAAGCCAGCATTGAAGGACGAGTATAAAACACTGTGCTCCGACAGCAACCCTGTCAAAGGAGAGCTATTTGGAGACCAGCTAAGTCAATCCGTCAAAGAGCTGAATGAAACGATTAAAGTCGCATCTAGACTGACTAAAAAGAAGCCTGCGTATACTGGTTCAACAAGTGCGAGACAAGGTGGCTTCGTCCCTTTTTTAATTCAGTGGATTCAGACACCGCCACGGCAAATCCAAGTACCAATGGCCAAGTACCAATGGCTACAAAGGGAACAGCAGCAACAGGGGATGGAGCCACTTCGTAAGGTTGCGGTAAAATGTAGACGAAGCGTAGAAAGCAAAAGAACGATCCCAACAAGCCCAAGAGAGCAACCACAGCAGGTCCATCGAAAAACTGACCCAGACAGGTGCGTTGAACTGAGCGACGAGATTAGCCAGACCAGCCTTCGTTGAAAAAGAGTTTCTGATCAGCCACCTAGAGAACATGAGTGAGACAAGAGTGAAATGTGACATCATTTAAGAACTGAGTTTGAGCATGGCGGCTTGTGTCCTTGTTGACAAAGGACATACGGTGTGACAGTAACAAGGAACATATAACAGCTCGAAATGGTTGTCGTTCACCGTTGATGCACACTGTACTGGCTGTGATGGACCTCTAGAAACACTTAGGTGTCTGTGAAGACACTCAGGAAGAAGTCAAGACTTTTTGCCTGGATGCACATCTCAGGAAGAAAGGAGATGGGGAAGGTTAGATGTCTTGATAGTCTCAATGTTAGAGAGAGGAACCATTTCATGAAGCTGCTTGCTATTATATCAGATGCTGCAAGTACAGGCATATCACTGCATGCTGATCAGAGAGCTGCCAACCAGCGATGTCGTATACATCAAACTGTGGAGTTACAGTGAAGTGCAGACAAGGCAGATCAACAGATCCAATCGATCGAATCAGTCCAATCAGAGATTTGCTGCAGCTGTGACCGTCGTTTACAGTCATTAGGTGCCTTGAGTAAAGGTGATCGTAGAACAGCAACTGGTGCTGAGCTGACCGAGTTCAACTTTGACACACCTTATTGGAGGTCAGCACTAAGGACCATGTACAACGCAGTGTGTCAGGGCACCATTGTGGCTGGGGTTGAATTCTCAAGCCTCGTTGTGATAGGGTGTATCTAAACTATCTGTATCTTTTTTGGAGGAAGTGATGGATCAAATATTAATATAAGCATTGACAGATTCTGTCCAGAACAAGACTCGTGGGAACATGTAGGTGACATGACATCACCAAGATTTGCAATTGGGGTACTGCAGCATCAAGGGTTGGTTTATGTGACTGGTGGTAGAGCAAATGGGAAGCGTCAAGCCCACTACAGGAGAATGGACTCGTCTGGCTGACCTTAATACACCAAGAGCTGTACAGGCTATGATGGACCTTTAGAAACACTTTGGTGTCTGTGAAGGCTCTCAGCAAGAAGTCAAGACTTATGGCGGGAAGAGATGGAAGTAATGCCGACATGCAGACAAAATTGACCCAGTGTGCAACAAGATGTCGGACAAAATGTGCGAGATTTCAGAAAACGGAACTGACATCCATGCTATGCTACTTTACTGAACCCGCTCAGTGTAGATATTTCTGTATATTTTTGACCATATATGTCTGCAGCTTCACGAATGGTTTGAGGACGACAAGCAGCAGACGGTGTCACGAGCGATGAACGAAATGTCGCAGGAACTCGAGCGTGTTCAGCGGCATGCAGGCAGAGGAGCAGTGTAAACAACAATACAGGGACGAGATTAAGGCACTGGTTAACCATAACCCTAACACAAGGATCATGTCTCGGCCGTCAAGAATAAAACATGGCGTAAGAGAAACTTGCAGCAAATAACCTGTGAGGGGGTAATGAGAGTGGTGATTATCGGAAAACGGCTTTTGGTCAGCGGTATCCAAAGCAATGTTCAACAGCGACTTAAAGGAGAAGAATATGAAGGTTATTCCGCTTCCTGGAAAGCAATTTTAGGAAATTATTCAGTTGCTGGTCGCCACGCTTTCCAAATACCAATATATCATGTATAAGAGAATGACTGCTGCAAAGTTGTCACGTATTTGAGAATCACTGTTTCACAAAAGAGACCGACGGATATAAATAACAGTAGGCCTGTCAATGCCAGATGTAGGAAAAAGACTTTAACTATGCCAGTCACAATGCAAGACTGCTACAAACTTATAACGAAAAAGACGACAAACGAACAGAGGAGACGGACTAAACCCAAATGGAATGTGACACCGGAGGTGCACACTGTACTGGTTGTGATGGACCTCTAGAAAGACAGCAAGAAGTCAAGACTTTTTTGCCTGGTTGTAATTCTCAGGAAGAAAGGGGATGGGGATTGTCAAACTTAGAGAATTCACCCAGCAAAGGGGCGTCTGGTCGGCAATCGGTGGCGTCCATCAAAGATTCTTCAAAAAGCTGTGCTTGGGCATGAAGGTCCCTGCCATAATAAAGGAAACCAAAAAAGCTGTGAAGGATGGCTACAGTGTGTTGATCTGTCTACAGACCACAGGAGAGGCCAGTATTAAGAGTGAGATGCGAAAGAACCGTTGCTCACAGACAGGGTGGTGTCGCTATGTAAGACATATACAAAAGTTTGTCAGGCAACAATTCCCCACCATGGTGGACAAACCGTATTCAATCACCGGCCCTGAAGAAGACACATGTAGGCCTCAATGCAAAAAACATGCTGCTTGAGTTTGCTGACAAAATACATCTGCCAAACAGCCCGCTGGATGAGATTATCCACCAGCTGGGAGGACCAGACAAAGTGGCAGAGATGACGGGACGTCGTGATCGCATGTTCTGCACGTGCTCCGACACACAGCCTCACTATCAACTCAGAGACTCAGAGACGGCCGGATAACTTGATAGTCTCAATGTTAGAGAGGAACCATTTCATGGAAGGCAGGGTGTATTCAAATTATCTGTATTTTTTTGAGGAAGTGATGGATCAAATATTACTGATAGCATGGACAGATACTGTCCAGCCGCCTCGTGGGAAATAGTAAGCTGCCGAAAATGTAGAAGTGAGAAGACCAGAGAAGGACAAGTAGTTCTTATTTGTGACGAGAGAATACTATGAAGAGTCTCTAGAGGGTGTTTGAAGAAGTGATGGAAAACCTTGTTCTCGATGTATTTTTGAGTACATGAGACTGTTTTATCTTTTTGTTCAGGATGAGGACTTGATTAGTCACCTGCACCGCGATGCAGCTGTGAACAACCTCCGGTTTCTGAATGTGTTCTATGGCTTCAGTCCCAAGTCCTTCTCCCTCGCGGTCAATTTCCTTGGCAGGCTGGTGGGCCGTGTCAGGGTAAGCTTTAATGTTGTTTAGTTCGGGTGTTTTATCTGTATGTTGTCCACTCTTGTTTAGTTAGGGTATTTTGTCTGTATGTTGTCCACTATTTCATTAGACAAGATAACAGCAATAATCTGCAACTAGTGCATCGTAATGGATTTTAATTTTGGTTTTGTTGTAAAGCCGAATGGAGAGCTTAAAATGGAAATGGAAGGAAGAAAGAAAACATATACGACAAGAGGAGACAGAGTAGGGCAATATGGAAAGAGGCTCGGAGATGGACAGTGTACAGGCTGTGAAAGACCTCGAGGCGGACTTTCAGGTCAATACAAGTTCTTCACAAGAAATCAAGACTCATGTTCAGGAAAATATGACACGATTGATTAAAGATAAGAAACTCCGACCAATCGCAGCCTGATCAGTCTGGATGAAGTACATGCACACAGTGAGTGGGACACACTCTGGTGTTGTATTATACCTCATACCGTTCGCGTACATACAAAGCTGAAGCATACAGTGAAATGTAAAGATGCATCGAAAGAAATTGGAGAAGGAGTGTGGGAGTGCAAAAAATCTTTCACTAGTCCTTAAAAGGTATACACTAAGTCGCAAAGCTGCAGCAATCTCTCACAACCATCAAAGGGGTACCTTTCACTATTCCCGACAGGAAAAGTATAGAAAAGACAGGTAGGAAGACAGAACGAGATGAATAATGCTGTGACGATACTTGTTGAATTCACGGGGAAAACATTGAGCGATGTAGGTAAAGAAAAGCTGACCACGCTGAGATGGATAAGTGTATAGATTTCTGGAGATCAGTTCAACTGTTGCAGCATGGTCGTGGAGGACAAAGAACCTGCGGACAGCGAGTGGGTCAGGAACAAGGAAGCTAAAACACAGCGCGAAATGGATGTGGTTCGGCGTTAAAAAAAAATGGGTGTGTGTCATGTGCGATTACATAAATTCCTCAAAATTCCTTAATTACACAAAAGTTTATTTTCATTGTAGTATCAATGCAGTCTTTGCTATCAGACAGTAAGGATGTCGGACCAGCCTTTCTTGCTGTTGTTCCGGACTCTGGATTTACCACGATGGATCGTTGGCTTTATGACTCTGTGGGTCACATCGTGTTGTTACCCCTGTCTATGAGAGCAGCAGTCCTATAGCATGCGGGTCTTTATGAAGCACAATCCAAGTTGAAATGTTCCGATCTTTTATGTTACAAGACTGCCAGGAAGAATCTCAAGATACGACGACAAATTTGTACACCGACCTGCCAGGCCTACAGGTACATGTTGAGGACTGAGCTTCACAGGTATAAAACATTGATGCACAAGACGACAGCTGTCAGATCATGGAAACACCTGTTGAACAAGGCAGTGATTCTGAGGAGGATGGGGAAGATAATTAAGCTGAACCTGCAGTACCAAATGGAGATAGAAGTGGTAGGCCTCCTGAACCAAGAGGAAATTCAGCCATTAGTGTACCATCAGGGAGTCTTGCTAGAAACGCAAGAAACATTCAAGTTGCAGAACCGTTCTCAGGTTATGGCTGGGCCTCCAGCGAAAATGAACCAGCCCTGCCCCATCATGCTGAAACAAGTGACAGAGATTGGGAAAATATATGTCTCAAACCTGCATAACCCTATAAATCGTAAGTACAGCTCCATACCGATCAGATAAAAACTCATTTGTGAAGATAAGTCAAGTCAGACCATCTCAGAATCCAACCTGCAGTGCCACTGTTTGGTTTGATGTATGCAGATGCAGGGCATCCGGAAATGTATATAAAAAAGCTGGAAACTAATGTAAAAGGTAGTAAGACAAGAACAGATAAATATAGCTGTCACGAACCTTCTTGAAATCATAGGGAAAACATCGAGCTTTATCATGATGGACAAAAAACATGCAGACAGCGAGCGTGACAGGAACAAAGAAGCTAAACATCGCGATAGCCATGAAAGACACAGAGACGCAAGTGATCGGGAGAAATCAGATGCCACAAGTTTATGGCGTTGGGAAGGTAACACTGGCCCGGCGAAGCGCTGGCTGTAGTGCAATTAGAAACCACAGGCGGCGCCTGTAAAACCG
This sequence comes from Sipunculus nudus, assembly GCA_026874595.1. Taxonomy (NCBI): domain Eukaryota; kingdom Metazoa; phylum Annelida; class Sipuncula; order Golfingiida; family Sipunculidae; genus Sipunculus; species Sipunculus nudus. Next base: position 209,183 of record CM049317.1, read on the forward strand.
TAAAGCAGCGGGAAAATGTCGAAAGAGGAACCAGAGTAGAGCAGACGTAGCAGCAATTCGTGCAGGCAGAACATTATGAACAGACAGCTGGTGTTCCAAGCAAAGATCGTAAACCTAGTCCGTGACGAGTTTTTGATAAGCCGAATAGAGAGCATGAGATAGATAACATAAAGATAGTAATAAAATCAGTAATATAAACGGTTATACGTAGAGATATATATTTGTGGTACGCCGATGCTCCCTCGGCTGAAAAGCGGCCGATGTCTCAAGACGCCTTTGATTTCATGTGGAAAGTGAATTTTGGACCCTAGAGATTTAGAAAAAGCTGATCCATTGTCCAGTTCCTAGTGATCCAAGCCCAAATGGAGAGGACGGTTCCATCGTCAGCAGTACACAGCTGCACTACCCTGCTGGCACAGGGCCGTGTACCGACAGACGAGACGGACTGAACCAGTGTGGAAAATGGTCCGCATATGGACCGATGAACAGGCTACGGGAGAGCTCGAGGAGATCAACCATGGCAGCGATCATTGCGGACAAAGGATATGCAAGACACTGTCTGACAGAAACAAAGAAGGTATAACAGCGCGAAATGGTTGTGGTTCGGCGTTGAAAAACTGCGCGTTTGTCATTTCCGATTACACAACTTCATGTCTGGAAACAGAGTTTACAACAATCTTCTACATTGAAGACAACGGGAAGTGCAAGTGGATCAGAGAAGGCACACACGAAGATCGTTAGTGAAATGAATCAGGAAAACAGAAAATAAATGGGCAAACTACCATACACTTTACATATATCGATATATATATATATATATATATATATATATATATATATATATATATATATATATTTACATGCTTATATACAGTTAATCCTATATACAAAACTGTCTTTAAAAGCACGTCGTTAATAGTGATTATAGTCGTATAGTGAAGCAGATTTTTTACAGAAAGGAAAATCAGGAGGTAACGTAAACATCGATATATTGCAACAGATGCTTTACCTGATAAACTAATATAAACAACGTTGCAGAAAGCTATACAATAATTACAAACCGTTTTGCAATTACATATCTACATATACATATCTACATATCTGCATACACATATCTACACATACATATACATATGAACGTATATACATATATACATAACTACATATCTACATATCTACATATATACATGGATATATATATATATATATATATATATATATATATATATATATATATACTTAGGTAAAGACAATGAGTGAAGCCTTTGAGATCGACTAACTTATTTAATAACTCACTTATGTGTATATATATATACACATATATATAGATATAGATATATGCATATATATACATACACACATATATAAATAAATATATACATTTATATCTAGATATCTACATATCTACATATACAAATATACATTTCTATATAACAACCTATCTACATATACATATCTACATAAACATATCTACATATAGACATCTAAACATATCTACATATATACATCTATAAATGTCTTCATATATAGCTCTATACAGATCTACATATATATCTCTATATATATCTCTATATCTCTCTACATAGCTATATATATCAATATGCATATATATATATATATATATATATATATTTATATATATATATATCTGTATCTTTATATCTATATCTATATATTTGTATCTATATAACTATTTCTAATATAATATATATATATATATATATATATATATATATATATATATATCGACATATCTGTCTCGACATATCTCTATCTATATATATATATGTATATATATATATATATATATATATATATATGAAATCTTTTTTTTGTACCTGATATTCTTGTTAGTATGGTTTTATAATACTCTTTGTCTGACTTCTCGCTTTTGACCTGACTAGCATGGGTATACCTAAATGGAACAAAACATTCCGCTAGTATAGGTCTCAGGGTCATAGAAATTCTCAAGCTCTCCCACCGCAGCAAGGTGGTAGTCATCGGGAGAGTTGTATTAGTTATAAATGTTTTAAAATTTCGAAGAAAAATTGGGGGGGGGGGAGACGCCAATAGACGAGATGTTGGTTAATTCTTCAACTGGATCCTGGGAGTGAGCGTAAAATGACAGAACCTGTTATTTAACTACTTTTGCCAGGCTCTGAGAAAAAGAGACAAGAAAGAGGGCAGTTACAATGGTTTGGTTGACATCATGGCAACAAAAGTAGATATGGTCAAAGGACCTCGAGAAGTGTTCAAGGAAACAGCCACGCTAGGGTAACTTGTATCAAAGGTATCTCCACCTCTGTAAACCATTGAAGGAAAACTAACTACTTTTGCCAGGCTCTGAAAACAAGAGACAAGAAAGAGGGCAGTTACAATGGTTTGGTTGACATCATGGCAAAAAAGGTAGATATGGTCAAAGGACCTCGAGAAGTGTTCAAGGAAACAGCTACGCAAGGGTAACATGTATCAAAGGTATCTCCACCTCTGTAAACCATTGAAGGAAAACTAAGATTCAAACATGAAGACAAGCAAGTGTAAAAGCATATTTTCCAAATGGGTAGACGATGACAGTTCTGAGATATCTGTAGATTATCATATGATAGATTTCTCTGATGATAACACTACAGATCACCCGGTGCAAGTATGTCAAGGTCACTGCTGAAAAAGCAAAACCCGGCTTCTATTCTCCAAGGTGCCTCCACGACAAGCGACGTCTCTACCAGGGCACATTCCCCAATCTGCCGTTCAAGATCAGTGGAAGGACACGTAATAGTCAACAAGAAGACAGTAAGGAAATATTTGGACAATCTTTGGCTGCTTTTTTTAAACAGAAAATAGCTAATTTACAAAAGAAGATGTCAGATCTCTGCGTGCTACATTTTGAAAAGAGGGGTCTTTGCTACAAGTTTGGGCCGGAAGTGGTACACTCTTGGTAGAAGACCAGAAAGCTCTATGGAAACCGACTTATTTTAGGCTTGTGGTCACCGGTATACAAAGTACCAATATATCATGTATAAGAGAATGGCTGCTGCAAACTTCTTATGTATTTGACAATTTTTACAAAATATACCTCACAGTAATAACACATGTAGTGGCCACATCCTAAAATGTACAGTTTACAGTGTCCATTGTAATAACTTTTCTAACACCTAGGCACGTTGAAAAATTAAACCTTTGAAATCGTCCTGTAATGCTCCTTGAAGTAAGTACACTAAACCATGAAATGCGCCGACTGTTTCTTTTGATGTATGTAGATGAATGGCACTGCACTTCATGATTTTAATCGATCAAACTTATTGCAGTAATTGGCAAAGTCTGTTGTCTTTTTCATGACTGTACAGTTTATCATGGTGTTAGAAAGATGGTCAACAATGTTGAATTTTCTATTTTTTTTATTCTGTCTATGGCTTTCATCATTTTCTCATTTCAATCCATTCGATTTTTTTTTTCAGGATTTAGCAGTAAATCATTACGTCTTTATGATATCAAGTGTGAAGGGGAGAATGGTTTCGTCTGCTCTGCCATGCAAGGCGCCCTTGGTTGGACTCCTACAAAAATATGTAAGAATTGTACATATTTAGATATAAATACATGCATCCATATATATAAGAGTGTCAACATTATTCTACATGTATGTATATATATATGCATGTGTGTGTATATACATATATATGTATATATGTCGCGCGCCATCTTCCGATCTGACCCATCTTAAGATGGGTCTGACCCAATAACCGATCGGATATTGGGTCGCCCATCTTAAGATGGGCAACCCATCTTAAGATGGGTCAGAACCAATATCCGATCATGATCATACCGATGCATTCATACAACTTTGAATTAAGAAGATAAAATAAATGTTCACTTTTGATCCCAGAGTATACTTAATTTGTATATTTTACTGTATTAGGCATGTACATGTAGAAAGTATAGCTGATGAGTGGAAAGTTAAAAACTTGGGAAGGTCCTGTACCTTGTACATTGATTCTATTATTTTTTTTTAAATAAATTAAAATCTAGTTTTGAAATAACAAATGTATTTAGAATATTACCAACATCAGTAAATCATATTCTTTTTTCAGGATAGCCGCTATAACCCTAGGTTGTGATAACCCTATAGGTTAACAACCCTAGTCAACTTATGTTTAGGACCATAACATTAAGTTTAGGACCATAATCAATAAAATTACCATTTCAGACCTGAGCAATGACCTTTGGAGTCCGGTTGGTCAGTCAGACTCCATCGGGTCAAGAAAAAATGAGTTCTCCTTGAGTTGAATCTAAATGTCAACTTGACCTTATGTTGAAATCTTAAATTTGTCAACTTTGGCTATGTTGATCAACTTAAGCTTATGTTGAAATCTTAATTTTGTCAACTTCTTATGTCGAATGTCAACTTAAGCTTATATTGAATCTTATGTTTATCAACTTATTATGTTGAATGTCAACTTAAGCTTATGTTGAATCTTATGTCTATCAACTTAGGTTAAGTTGATAAACTTAAGGTTATGTTGAATCTTAAGTTTGTCAACTTAAGCTTATGTTGAATCTTATGTTTATCAACTTAGGTTAAGTTGATAAACTTAAGGTTATGTTGAATCTTAAGTTTGTCAACTAAAGCTTATGTTGAATCTTAAGTTGATCAACTTAGGCTACGTTGATTACTTAAGTTGAATCTGAATGTTATGTTGAATATTTAAGTTGAATATGAATAATAAAGACTTTATACTTAAAATTGTGTTCCGTTCATGCTATCTTTTGTGTGAAGGGGAAGGGTTTCATCTGCTGTGCCAAAAGCGCGCCTTGGGCAGGACTCCTACAACAATAATTTAAGAGTTGTACCATTCTTTTATTTTAAAGAATATACATATTTTAATATAATTTATAGATATATTATATGTTTAAAAAATGGTTATGAAGGAACATATATATATATATATATATGTATATATATATATATATATATATATATATACCATACCTCAATGGGCTAGCAGGTGGTGATATTGCTACACTGAGCGACCTTTTAAGTATGTTCAATTGCAAGCACAGCATAGGGTCATGCTGATTTCATTTCTATTTTAAGACATCAAACGTCAGGCCTGAGCGTGAGAGAGAAACTATAGTCCTAAACATACACTGTTCTGGTGATAAACGTATGGTTATGGTCCTAAACTTAAGCCTATAATACCGTTGACACACACACATATATATATATATATATATATATATATATATATATATATATATATATATATATATATATATATATATATATTTATATATATATATGCCAATCGAGAGAGTTACTATTTTCTTTTAAACGGAAATGTCTTGTCTGTTATGGCTTGCAGGTTGTAACATTGTTCCACTGAGGGTTCCATTAATTACATATATACAGACTTTCATCCATATATATAAGACTGTCAACAGTACCTGTGAGCCTCAGTTTAGGACAATAACTGTATAAAATTCAGAGCCTAACGTAAGTTAAGGACCATAACACTGTAAGTTAAGGACCATAACACTGTAAGTTTAGGACCATAATAAGGTGTGAGACCATAACACTTTATATTCAGGACCATAATGATGTATGTTTAGGGCCGTAAACATTCAACTTAATAGGGCCACTTCACTTAAGCAGCTGGCAGGCTGATGTAGGGGCAAACAGAGGGGCAGGGCTGGGCACTGGGCAGTGTATTAGCATATGGCTCAGTGTGCACATCGGCTGAACCTGTATCTATTTTGCTAATGTTATTGTAAGTTTGTCATAAAGCTTTAGATAGATAATCACCATGACAAAAAAAGGTGGTCTTGGGGCAAATCCTGAAAATCCTGATACCTCTGGGACTTGATAAAAGTGTTAATAGCCTTTGATTCAAACTTGCACCCGTATCTGACAGCAGGAGGTAATGCAGCCTCATTCAGACCACTGTCTCTCAGGAGGGCCCTGGCTGTTTTATCACCATCCATTGAATGTGTCAGCTGATACATTTTTATGCTGTCAATAAACCCCTTCTCATAATAAACCAGTTCTTGTTTTCATTCTGTCCTCTAGTTGCAAACTCTATTTTGTTTAATTTAGCATCTGTGTATTTCATTAAAGGTAAAAACAGTCCTCAAAACATGATGAGCCATATCTGCTGTGTGTTTAAAGGTAAATACCTATGTTATCTATAGGTATCAAAACTGTAAGGGGTGTTACTGTATCATTCATTTGCTTCTGTGTTTTGTTTGTAAACATTGTATCTAAAATACAGGCTTCTGGGCAACAAATCTGTATGTGCTTACAAATCTCATCAGCAGAAGGTAAATTCACTCCCTCAGGTACAGGGTTGTACCTGTCTTCGGTGGCTGAGCTGGCATTCTTAGATTTTCCCTGAATAGATGTCTCAAGCAGGGTCACAGGCACAGACTCTTCCTTTTTACTACCTTTTCTAGTCCATGTACATGAGCCCAAGGTGACACTTGTGGTAGAATTATTATCCATCTATCCAACAATGTCAAACTATGTAGCTACAACGTGTCGGCAACCCCCATCTAGACCCCCATTACAAGAACAGTACCCTGCATGAATGCGACTGGCATCAGAGACATTGCTTAGGATCACCCATACATTATAGTGGTTTGAATTAGTGACAGGGTCCTTCTCCCATGTTCTTGGCTTCACTTTACTCTTTACTGCAAAGCAAGTATCCCTGTGATACTGATGTACCCCGATGTGTTTCACATACCCATCCTTTGCCATGGTGTACCCTTCCATGTTATAGTATTCCCTGAGGTTTCACATATTGTACTCATCAAACGATATATAAAATAATTGTAAATGTCAAACACTGACAGGACTGGTAAGACACCTAGGTTTTGTGTGCCTCCTTCTTTGAAGTTTCCTGGATTTTCAAGCTGGATTCTGTCAGATGTAAATAACTTATCACTCAGTACTTCCTCCCTGTCCTCAATCACGCCATCTGGGTCCACCTCTAATCCCATTTCATGGCTAGCATTACACAAGTCAATTAGCTCAGCTTTCTTTGCTTGTGCTGCTACAACCCCTCTTTCTTTCGGACACAACTGTAACTCTTTAACAGATTTTTTGCTGAAATTTGCATCCATATTTAATGATTGATCAATGATAGGTCTGTAACCCCCGAGTGGTCAGCTAGTGATACAGCCTGCATCTGACCGATGTCCAGATGTTGTGCCCCTAGCTTGTTTGCCCCTACATCAGCTTGCCGGTGGCTTAAGTGCATACGCCCTATTTTGTATTGGTCCTGTCTTTTCAACTTAACATGTTCAGGACTATAACACAGTATGTTTAGGACCATAATAATATATGTTTAGGACCATAACATTCAACTTAATTTTGTATTGGTCCTGTCTTTTCAACTTAACACGTTCAGGACTATAACACAGTATGTTTAGGACCATAATAATGTATGTTTAGGACCGTTACATTCAACTTAATTTTGTATTGGTCCTGTCTTTTCAACTTAACATGTTCAGGACTATGTTTAGGACCATTATAATGTATGTTTAGGACCATAACATTCAACTTAATTTTGTATTGGTCCTGTCTTTTCAACTTAACAGGTCTTAAAGTTTATTCAACTTAGGCTTATGTTTATACAACTTAGGCTTATGTTGATTCCGAACTCAAGAGTTTTGTACATTCATGTGTCTTTACTCCTCACTGGACCTTTGTACTTTCCAGTACATTAGCATTCAGTTTACCTGTCTGGATTCCTGTGTTTTGGTTCCCAGTTCAACTGTGAAGATATATGTGCTTAGACGCTCTACTTACCTCAGTACATCCCTTTGCTTTGATTGTCAGTTTTCCTACGTACATTACTCTGCTGTGACTCAGTGTGACTCTGTAGATTCCTATGCTTTGACTTTCAGTTCAGCTCTGCAGATTCCTCTACTTTACTTACCTCGTAAATCACTTTGCTTTGATGAGCATTTTCCCTTTGTATATTGCTTGCTTTCCCATTAAGTGTAGCCCTGTACATTTGTGTGTTTTCATTCCTCACTCGACTTAATTCCTGTCCAATGCTTAAGCACTCATTTTACATCTTTACATCTTTTAATTCCAATTTTGGTTCTCAATTCAACTGTGAAGGGTAGTGTGCTTAGACGCTCTACTCAACTAAGTACATCAATTTGCTTTGATCCTCAGTTTTCCCATTGTTTATTCCTCTGCTGTGACTCATTTTGACTCCGTCCATTGTTGTGCTTTGACTCTCTCATAAACTCTCTCCTTTAACCGTCAACTTACCTCATAATTCATTTTTGCTTGTCCTCATTTTATTCGCTTTGTCCTGCTGTGCTTTATCTCACAGTTTACGTCTGTACGTTGGTGTCTTTTCAGCGCTCAGTTTACCTTTGTCTTTTACTCTTCATTGGCCCTAAGTGTAACGTGAAACAGCAAGGGGCCGCACCGTCCAAGATTAATACAAACATTTACACATACATACCTTTTTTTCAGGAATGGGTTGTCAAACATTACGTCATCATGCTATCTTTTGTGTGAAGGGGAAGGGTTTCATCTGCTGTGCCAAAAGCGCGCCTTGGGCAGGACTCCTACAACAATAATTTAAGAGTTGTACCATTCTTTTATTTTAAAGAATATACATATTTTAATATAATTTATAGATATATTATATGTTTAAAAAATGGTTATGAAGGAACATATATATATATATATATATATATATATATATATATATATATATATATATATATATACCATACCTCAATGGGCTAGCAGGTGGTGATATTGCTACACTGAGCGACCTTTTAAGTATGTTCAATTGCAAGCACAGCATAGGGTCATGCTGATTTCATTTCTATTTTAAGACATCAAACGTCAGGCCTGAGCGTGAGAGAGAAACTATAGTCCTAAACATACACTGTTCTGGTGATAAACGTATGGTTATGGTCCTAAACTTAAGCCTATAATACCGTTGACACACACACACATATATATATATATATATATATATATATATATATATATATTTATATATATATATGCCAATCGAGAGAGTTACTATTTTCTTTTAAACGGAAATGTCTTGTCTGTTATGGCTTGCAGGTTGTAACATTGTTCCACTGAGGGTTCCATTAATTACATATATACAGACTTTCATCCATATATATAAGACTGTCAACAGTACCTGTGAGCCTCAGTTTAGGACAATAACTGTATAAAATTCAGAGCCTAACGTAAGTTAAGGACCATAACACTGTAAATTAAGGACCATAACACTGTAAGTTTAGGACCATAATAAGGTGTGAGACCATAACACTTTATATTCAGGACCATAATGATGTATGTTTAGGGCCGTAAACATTCAACTTAATTTTGTATTGGTCCTGTCTTTTCAACTTAACATGTTCAGGACTATAACACAGTATGTTTAGGACCATAACATTCAACTTAATTTTGTATTGGTCCTGTCTTTTCAACTTAACACGTTCAGGACTATAACACAGTATGTTTAGGACCATAATAATGTATGTTTAGGACCGTAACATTCAACTTAATTTTGTATTGGTCCTGTCTTTTCAACTTAACATGTTCAGGACTATGTTTAGGACCATTATAATGTATGTTTAGGACCATAACATTCAACTTAATTTTGTATTGGTCCTGTCTTTTCAACTTAACAGGTCTTAAAGTTTATTCAACTTAGGCTTATGTTTATACAACTTAGGCTTATGTTGATTCCGAACTCAAGAGTTTTGTACATTCATGTGTCTTTACTCCTCACTGGACCTTTGTACTTTCCAGTACATTAGCATTCAGTTTACCTGTCTGGATTCCTGTGTTTTGGTTCCCAGTTCAACTGTGAAGATATATGTGCTTAGACGCTCTACTTACCTCAGTACATCCCTTTGCTTTGATTGTCAGTTTTCCTACGTACATTACTCTGCTGTGACTCAGTGTGACTCTGTAGATTCCTATGCTTTGACTTTCAGTTCAGCTCTGCAGATTCCTCTACTTTACTTACCTCGTAAATCACTTTGCTTTGATGAGCATTTTCCCTTTGTATATTGCTTGCTTTCCCATTAAGTGTAGCCCTGTACATTTGTGTGTTTTCATTCCTCACTCGACTTAATTCCTGTCCAATGCTTAAGCACTCATTTTACATCTTTACATCTTTTAATTCCAATTTTGGTTCTCAATTCAACTGTGAAGGGTAGTGTGCTTAGACGCTCTACTCAACTAAGTACATCAATTTGCTTTGATCCTCAGTTTTCCCATTGTTTATTCCTCTGCTGTGACTCATTTTGACTCCGTCCATTGTTGTGCTTTGACTCTCTCATAAACTCTCTCCTTTAACCGTCAACTTACCTCATAAATCATTTTTGCTTGTCCTCATTTTATTCGCTTTGTCCTGCTGTGCTTTATCTCACAGTTTACGTCTGTACATTGGTGTCTTTTCAGCGCTCAGTTTACCTTTGTCTTTTACTCTTCATTGGCCCTAAGTGTAACGTGAAACAGCAAGGGGCCGCACCGTCCAAGATTAATACAAACATTTACACATACATACCTTTTTTTCAGGAATGGGTTGTCAAACATTACGTCATCATGCTATCTTTTGTGTGAAGGGGAAGGGTTTCATCTGCTGTGCCAAAAGCGCGCCTTGGGCAGGACTCCTACAACAATAATTTAAGAGTTGTACCATTCTTTTATTTTAAAGAATATACATATTTTAATATAATTTATAGATATATTATATGTTTAAAAAATGGTTATGAAGGAACATATATATATATATATATATGTATATATATATATATATATATATATATATATATACCATACCTCAATGGGCTAGCAGGTGGTGATATTGCTACACTGAGCGACCTTTTAAGTATGTTCAATTGCAAGCACAGCATAGGGTCATGCTGATTTCATTTCTATTTTAAGACATCAAACGTCAGGCCTGAGCGTGAGAGAGAAACTATAGTCCTAAACATACACTGTTCTGGTGATAAACGTATGGTTATGGTCCTAAACTTAAGCCTATAATACCGTTGACACACACATATATATATATATATATATATATATATATATATTTATATATATATATGCCAATCGAGAGAGTTACTATTTTCTTTTAAACGGAAATGTCTTGTCTGTTATGGCTTGCAGGTTGTAACATTGTTCCACTGAGGGTTCCATTAATTACATATATACAGACTTTCATCCATATATATAAGACTGTCAACAGTACCTTTGAGCCTCAGTTTAGGACAATAACTGTATAAAATTCAGAGCCTAACGTAAGTTAAGGACCATAACACTGTAAGTTAAGGACCATAACACTGTAAGTTTAGGACCATAATAAGGTGTGAGACCATAACACTTTATATTCAGGACCATAATGATGTATGTTTAGGGCCGTAAACATTCAACTTAATTTTGTATTGGTCCTGTCTTTTCAACTTAACATGTTCAGGACTATAACACAGTATGTTTAGGACCATAATAATATATGTTTAGGACCATAACATTCAACTTAATTTTGTATTGGTCCTGTCTTTTCAACTTAACACGTTCAGGACTATAACACAGTATGTTTAGGACCATAATAATGTATGTTTAGGACCGTAACATTCAACTTAATTTTGTATTGGTCCTGTCTTTTCAACTTAACATGTTCAGGACTATGTTTAGGACCATTATAATGTATGTTTAGGACCATAACATTCAACTTAATTTTGTATTGGTCCTGTCTTTTCAACTTAACAGGTCTTTAAGTTTATTCAACTTAGGCTTATGTTTATACAACTTAGGCTTATGTTGATTCCGAACTCAAGAGTTTTGTACATTCATGTGTCTTTACTCCTCACTGGACCTTTGTACTTTCCAGTACATTAGCATTCAGTTTACCTGTCTGGATTCCTGTGTTTTGGTTCCCAGTTCAACTGTGAAGATATATGTGCTTAGACGCTCTACTTACCTCAGTACATCCCTTTGCTTTGATTGTCAGTTTTCCTACGTACATTACTCTGCTGTGACTCAGTGTGACTCTGTAGATTCCTATGCTTTGACTTTCAGTTCAGCTCTGCAGATTCCTCTACTTTACTTACCTCGTAAATCACTTTGCTTTGATGAGCATTTTCCCTTTGTATATTGCTTGCTTTCCCATTAAGTGTAGCCCTGTACATTTGTGTGTTTTCATTCCTCACTCGACTTAATTCCTGTCCAATGCTTAAGCACTCATTTTACATCTTTACATCTTTTAATTCCAATTTTGGTTCTCAATTCAACTGTGAAGGGTAGTGTGCTTAGACGCTCTACTCAACTAAGTACATCAATTTGCTTTGATCCTCAGTTTTCCCATTGTTTATTCCTCTGCTGTGACTCATTTTGACTCCGTCCATTGTTGTGCTTTGACTCTCTCATAAACTCTCTCCTTTAACCGTCAACTTACCTCATAAATCATTTTTGCTTGTCCTCATTTTATTCGCTTTGTCCTGCTGTGCTTTATCTCACAGTTTACGTCTGTACGTTGGTGTCTTTTCAGCGCTCAGTTTACCTTTGTCTTTTACTCTTCATTGGCCCTAAGTGTAACGTGAAACAGCAAGGGGCCGCACCGTCCAAGATTAATACAAACATTTACACATACATACCTTTTTTTCAGGAATGGGTTGTCAAACATTACGTCATCATGCTATCTTTTGTGTGAAGGGGAAGGGTTTCATCTGCTGTGCCAAAAGCGCGCCTTGGGCAGGACTCCTACAACAATAATTTAAGAGTTGTACCATTCTTTTATTTTAAAGAATATACATATTTTAATATAATTTATAGATATATTATATGTTTAAAAAATGGTTATGAAGGAACATATATATATATATATATATATATATATATATATATATATATATATATATACCATACCTCAATGGGCTAGCAGGTGGTGATATTGCTACACTGAGCGACCTTTTAAGTATGTTCAATTGCAAGCACAGCATAGGGTCATGCTGATTTCATTTCTATTTTAAGACATCAAACGTCAGGCCTGAGCGTGAGAGAGAAACTATAGTCCTAAACATACACTGTTCTGGTGATAAACGTATGGTTATGGTCCTAAACTTAAGCCTATAATACCGTTGACACACACATATATATATATATATATATATATATATATATATTTATATATATATATGCCAATCGAGAGAGTTACTATTTTCTTTTAAACGGAAATGTCTTGTCTGTTATGGCTTGCAGGTTGTAACATTGTTCCACTGAGGGTTCCATTAATTACATATATACAGACTTTCATCCATATATATAAGACTGTCAACAGTACCTTTGAGCCTCAGTTTAGGACAATAACTGTATAAAATTCAGAGCCTAACGTAAGTTAAGGACCATAACACTGTAAATTAAGGACCATAACACTGTATGTTTAGGACCATAATAAGGTGTGAGACCATAACACTTTATATTCAGGACCATAATGATGTATGTTTAGGGCCGTAAACATTCAACTTAATTTTGTATTGGTCCTGTCTTTTCAACTTAACATGTTCAGGACTATAACACAGTATGTTTAGGACCATAATAATATATGTTTAGGTCCATAACATTCAACTTAATTTTGTATTGGTCCTGTCTTTTCAACTTAACACGTTCAGGACTATAACACAGTATGTTTAGGACCATAATAATGTATGTTTAGGACCGTAACATTCAACTTAATTTTGTATTGGTCCTGTCTTTTCAACTTAACATGTTCAGGACTATGTTAAGGACCATTATAATGTATGTTTAGGACCATAACATTCAACTTAATTTTGTATTGGTCCTGTCTTTTCAACTTAACAGGTCTTAAAGTTTATTCAACTTAGGCTTATGTTTATACAACTTAGGCTTATGTTGATTCCGAACTCAAGAGGTTTGTACATTCATGTGTCTTTACTCCTCACTGGACCTTTGTACTTTCCAGTACATTAGCATTCAGTTTACCTGTCTGGATTCCTGTGTTTTGGTTCCCAGTTCAACTGTGAAGATATATGTGCTTGGACGCTCTACTTACCTCAGTACATCCCTTTGCTTTGATTGTCAGTTTTCCTACGTACATTACTCTGCTGTGACTCAGTGTGACTCTGTAGATTCCTATGCTTTGACTTTCAGTTCAGCTCTGCAGATTACTCTACTTTACTTACCTCGTAAATCACTTTGCTTTGATGAGCATTTTCCCTTTGTATATTGCTTGCTTTCCCATTAAGTGTAGCCCTGTACATTTGTGTGTTTTCATTCCTCACTCGACTTAATTACTGTCCAATGCTTAAGCACTCATTTTACATCTTTACATCTTTTAATTCCAATTTTGGTTCTCAATTCAACTGTGAAGGGTAGTGTGCTTAGACGCTCTACTCAACTAAGTACATCAATTTGCTTTGATCCTCAGTTTTCCCATTGTTTATTCCTCTGCTGTGACTCATTTTGACTCCGTCCATTGTTGTGCTTTGACTCTCTCATAAACTCTCTCCTTTAACCGTCAACTTACCTCATAAATCATTTTTGCTTGTCCTCATTTTATTCGCTTTGTCCTGCTGTGCTTTATCTCACAGTTTACGTCTGTACATTGGTGTCTTTTCAGCGCTCAGTTTACCTTTGTCTTTTACTCTTCTTTGGCCCTAAGTGTAACGTGAAACAGCAAGGGGCCGCACCGTCCAAGATTAATACAAACATTTACACATACATACCTTTTTTCAGGAATGGGTTGTCAAACATTACGTCATCATGCTATCTTTTGTGTGAAGGGGAAGGGTTTCATCTGCTGTGCCAAAAGCGCGCCTTGGGCAGGACTCCTACAACAATAATTTAAGAGTTGTACCATTCTTTTATTTTAAAGAATATACATATTTTAATATAATTTATAGATATATTATATGTTTAAAAAATGGTTATGAAGGAACATATATATATATATATATATATATATATATATATATATACCATACCTCAATGGGCTAGCAGGTGGTGATATTGCTACACTGAGCGACCTTTTAAGTATGTTCAATTGCAAGCACAGCATAGGGTCATGCTGATTTCATTTCTATTTTAAGACATCAAACGTCAGGCCTGAGCGTGAGAGAGAAACTATAGTCCTAAACATACACTGTTCTGGTGATAAACGTATGGTTATGGTCCTAAACTTAAGCCTATAATACCGTTGACACACACACATATATATATATATATATATATATATATATATATATATATATATATATATATATATATATATATTTATATATATATATGCCAATCGAGAGAGTTACTATTTTCTTTTAAACGGAAATGTCTTGTCTGTTATGGCTTGCAGGTTGTAACATTGTTCCACTGAGGGTTCCATTAATTACATATATACAGACTTTCATCCATATACATAAGACTGTCAACAGTACCTTTGAGCCTCAGTTTAGGACAATAACTGTATAAAATTCAGAGCCTAACGTAAGTTAAGGACCATAACACTGTAAGTTAAGGACCATAACACTGTAAGTTTAGGACCATAATAAGGTGTGAGACCATAACACTTTATATTCAGGACCATAATGATGTATGTTTAGGGCCGTAAACATTCAACTTAATTTTGTATTGGTCCTGTCTTTTCAACTTAACATGTTCAGGACTATAACACAGTATGTTTAGGACCATAACATTCAACTTAATTTTGTATTGGTCCTGTCTTTTCAACTTAACACGTTCAGGACTATAACACAGTATGTTTAGGACCATAATAATGTATGTTTAGGACCGTAACATTCAACTTAATTTTGTATTGGTCCTGTCTTTTCAACTTAACATGTTCAGGACTATGTTTAGGACCATTATAATGTATGTTTAGGACCATAACATTCAACTTAATTTTGTATTGGTCCTGTCTTTTCAACTTAACAGGTCTTAAAGTTTATTCAACTTAGGCTTATGTTTATACAACTTAGGCTTATGTTGATTCCGAACTCAAGAGTTTTGTACATTCATGTGTCTTTACTCCTCACTGGACCTTTGTACTTTCCAGTACATTAGCATTCAGTTTACCTGTCTGGATTCCTGTGTTTTGGTTCCCAGTTCAACTGTGAAGATATATGTGCTTAGACGCTCTACTTACCTCAGTACATCCCTTTGCTTTGATTGTCAGTTTTCCTACGTACATTACTCTGCTGTGACTCAGTGTGACTCTGTAGATTCCTATGCTTTGACTTTCAGTTCAGCTCTGCAGATTCCTCTACTTTACTTACCTCGTAAATCACTTTGCTTTGATGAGCATTTTCCCTTTGTATATTGCTTGCTTTCCCATTAAGTGTAGCCCTGTACATTTGTGTGTTTTCATTCCTCACTCGACTTAATTCCTGTCCAATGCTTAAGCACTCATTTTACATCTTTACATCTTTTAATTCCAATTTTGGTTCTCAATTCAACTGTGAAGGGTAGTGTGCTTAGACGCTCTACTCAACTAAGTACATCAATTTGCTTTGATCCTCAGTTTTCCCATTGTTTATTCCTCTGCTGTGACTCATTTTGACTCCGTCCATTGTTGTGCTTTGACTCTCTCATAAACTCTCTCCTTTAACCGTCAACTTACCTCATAAATCATTTTTGCTTGTCCTCATTTTATTCGCTTTGTCCTGCTGTGCTTTATCTCACAGTTTACGTCTGTACGTTGGTGTCTTTTCAGCGCTCAGTTTACCTTTGTCTTTTACTCTTCATTGGCCCTAAGTGTAACGTGAAACAGCAAGGGGCCGCACCGTCCAAGATTAATACAAACATTTACACATACATACCTTTTTTTCAGGAATGGGTTGTCAAACATTACGTCATCATGCTATCTTTTGTGTGAAGGGGAAGGGTTTCATCTGCTGTGCCAAAAGCGCGCCTTGGGCAGGACTCCTACAACAATAATTTAAGAGTTGTACCATTCTTTTATTTTAAAGAATATACATATTTTAATATAATTTATAGATATATTATATGTTTAAAAAATGGTTATGAAGGAACATATATATATATATATATATATATATATATATATATATATACCATACCTCAATGGGCTAGCAGGTGGTGATATTGCTACACTGAGCGACCTTTTAAGTATGTTCAATTGCAAGCACAGCATAGGGTCATGCTGATTTCATTTCTATTTTAAGACATCAAACGTCAGGCCTGAGCGTGAGAGAGAAACTATAGTCCTAAACATACACTGTTCTGGTGATAAACGTATGGTTATGGTCCTAAACTTAAGCCTATAATACCGTTGACACACACACATATATATATATATATATATATATATATATATATTTATATATATATATGCCAATCGAGAGAGTTACTATTTTCTTTTAAACGGAAATGTCTTGTCTGTTATGGCTTGCAGGTTGTAACATTGTTCCACTGAGGGTTCCATTAATTACATATATACAGACTTTCATCCATATATATAAGACTGTCAACAGTACCTTTGAGCCTCAGTTTAGGACAATAACTGTATAAAATTCAGAGCCTAACGTAAGTTAAGGACCATAACACTGTAAATTAAGGACCATAACACTGTATGTTTAGGACCATAATAAGGTGTGAGACCATAACACTTTATATTCAGGACCATAATGATGTATGTTTAGGGCCGTAAACATTCAACTTAATTTTGTATTGGTCCTGTCTTTTCAACTTAACATGTTCAGGACTATAACACAGTATGTTTAGGACCATAATAATATATGTTTAGGACCATAACATTCAACTTAATTTTGTATTGGTCCTGTCTTTTCAACTTAACACGTTCAGGACTATAACACAGTATGTTTAGGACCATAATAATGTATGTTTAGGACCGTAACATTCAACTTAATTTTGTATTGGTCCTGTCTTTTCAACTTAACATGTTCAGGACTATGTTAAGGACCATTATAATGTATGTTTAGGACCATAACATTCAACTTAATTTTGTATTGGTCCTGTCTTTTCAACTTAACAGGTCTTAAAGTTTATTCAACTTAGGCTTATGTTTATACAACTTAGGCTTATGTTGATTCCGAACTCAAGAGGTTTGTACATTCATGTGTCTTTACTCCTCACTGGACCTTTGTACTTTCCAGTACATTAGCATTCAGTTTACCTGTCTGGATTCCTGTGTTTTGGTTCCCAGTTCAACTGTGAAGATATATGTGCTTGGACGCTCTACTTACCTCAGTACATCCCTTTGCTTTGATTGTCAGTTTTCCTACGTACATTACTCTGCTGTGACTCAGTGTGACTCTGTAGATTCCTATGCTTTGACTTTCAGTTCAGCTCTGCAGATTACTCTACTTTACTTACCTCGTAAATCACTTTGCTTTGATGAGCATTTTCCCTTTGTATATTGCTTGCTTTCCCATTAAGTGTAGCCCTGTACATTTGTGTGTTTTCATTCCTCACTCGACTTAATTACTGTCCAATGCTTAAGCACTCATTTTACATCTTTACATCTTTTAATTCCAATTTTGGTTCTCAATTCAACTGTGAAGGGTAGTGTGCTTAGACGCTCTACTCAACTAAGTACATCAATTTGCTTTGATCCTCAGTTTTCCCATTGTTTATTCCTCTGCTGTGACTCATTTTGACTCCGTCCATTGTTGTGCTTTGACTCTCTCATAAACTCTCTCCTTTAACCGTCAACTTACCTCATAAATCATTTTTGCTTGTCCTCATTTTATTCGCTTTGTCCTGCTGTGCTTTATCTCACAGTTTACGTCTGTACATTGGTGTCTTTTCAGCGCTCAGTTTACCTTTGTCTTTTACTCTTCTTTGGCCCTAAGTGTAACGTGAAACAGCAAGGGGCCGCACCGTCCAAGATTAATACAAACATTTACACATACATACCTTTTTTCAGGAATGGGTTGTCAAACATTACGTCATCATGCTATCTTTTGTGTGAAGGGGAAGGGTTTCATCTGCTGTGCCAAAAGCGCGCCTTGGGCAGGACTCCTACAACAATAATTTAAGAGTTGTACCATTCTTTTATTTTAAAGAATATACATATTTTAATATAATTTATAGATATATTATATGTTTAAAAAATGGTTATGAAGGAACATATATATATATATATATATATATATATATATATATATACCATACCTCAATGGGCTAGCAGGTGGTGATATTGCTACACTGAGCGACCTTTTAAGTATGTTCAATTGCAAGCACAGCATAGGGTCATGCTGATTTCATTTCTATTTTAAGACATCAAACGTCAGGCCTGAGCGTGAGAGAGAAACTATAGTCCTAAACATACACTGTTCTGGTGATAAACGTATGGTTATGGTCCTAAACTTAAGCCTATAATACCGTTGACACACACACATATATATATATATATATATATATATATATATATATATATATTTATATATTTATATATATATATGCCAATCGAGAGAGTTACTATTTTCTTTTAAACGGAAATGTCTTGTCTGTTATGGCTTGCAGGTTGTAACATTGTTCCACTGAGGGTTCCATTAATTACATATATACAGACTTTCATCCATATATATAAGACTGTCAACAGTACCTTTGAGCCTCAGTTTAGGACAATAACTGTATAAAATTCAGAGCCTAACGTAAGTTAAGGACCATAACACTGTAAGTTAAGGACCATAACACTGTAAGTTTAGGACCATAATAAGGTGTGAGACCATAACACTTTATATTCAGGACCATAATGATGTATGTTTAGGGCCGTAAACATTCAACTTAATTTTGTATTGGTCCTGTCTTTTCAACTTAACATGTTCAGGACTATAACACAGTATGTTTAGGACCATAACATTCAACTTAATTTTGTATTGGTCCTGTCTTTTCAACTTAACACGTTCAGGACTATAACACAGTATGTTTAGGACCATAATAATGTATGTTTAGGACCGTAACATTCAACTTAATTTTGTATTGGTCCTGTCTTTTCAACTTAACATGTTCAGGACTATGTTTAGGACCATTATAATGTATGTTTAGGACCATAACATTCAACTTAATTTTGTATTGGTCCTGTCTTTTCAACTTAACAGGTCTTAAAGTTTATTCAACTTAGGCTTATGTTTATACAACTTAGGCTTATGTTGATTCCGAACTCAAGAGTTTTGTACATTCATGTGTCTTTACTCCTCACTGGACCTTTGTACTTTCCAGTACATTAGCATTCAGTTTACCTGTCTGGATTCCTGTGTTTTGGTTCCCAGTTCAACTGTGAAGATATATGTGCTTAGACGCTCTACTTACCTCAGTACATCCCTTTGCTTTGATTGTCAGTTTTCCTACGTACATTACTCTGCTGTGACTCAGTGTGACTCTGTAGATTCCTATGCTTTGACTTTCAGTTCAGCTCTGCAGATTCCTCTACTTTACTTACCTCGTAAATCACTTTGCTTTGATGAGCATTTTCCCTTTGTATATTGCTTGCTTTCCCATTAAGTGTAGCCCTGTACATTTGTGTGTTTTCATTCCTCACTCGACTTAATTCCTGTCCAATGCTTAAGCACTCATTTTACATCTTTACATCTTTTAATTCCAATTTTGGTTCTCAATTCAACTGTGAAGGGTAGTGTGCTTAGACGCTCTACTCAACTAAGTACATCAATTTGCTTTGATCCTCAGTTTTCCCATTGTTTATTCCTCTGCTGTGACTCATTTTGACTCCGTCCATTGTTGTGCTTTGACTCTCTCATAAACTCTCTCCTTTAACCGTCAACTTACCTCATAAATCATTTTTGCTTGTCCTCATTTTATTCGCTTTGTCCTGCTGTGCTTTATCTCACAGTTTACGTCTGTACATTGGTGTCTTTTCAGCGCTCAGTTTACCTTTGTCTTTTACTCTTCATTGGCCCTAAGTGTAACGTGAAACAGCAAGGGGCCGCACCGTCCAAGATTAATACAAACATTTACACATACATACCTTTTTTTCAGGAATGGGTTGTCAAACATTACGTCATCATGCTATCTTTTGTGTGAAGGGGAAGGGTTTCATCTGCTGTGCCAAAAGCGCGCCTTGGGCAGGACTCCTACAACAATAATTTAAGAGTTGTACCATTCTTTTATTTTAAAGAATATACATATTTTAATATAATTTATAGATATATTATATGTTTAAAAAATGGTTATGAAGGAACATATATATATATATATATATATATATATATATATATATATATATATACCATACCTCAATGGGCTAGCAGGTGGTGATATTGCTACACTGAGCGACCTTTTAAGTATGTTCAATTGCAAGCACAGCATAGGGTCATGCTGATTTCATTTCTATTTTAAGACATCAAACGTCAGGCCTGAGCGTGAGAGAGAAACTATAGTCCTAAACATACACTGTTCTGGTGATAAACGTATGGTTATGGTCCTAAACTTAAGCCTATAATATTATTTTCTTTCATGCTGAATGCTACACGTTTAAGCATTTGTATAATTCGTGCATTAATTTGTACCATTACGTAAGTTTAGGACCATAACACTGTATGTTTAGGATTATTATTGTTAACACTCTACGTTTAGGACCATATATGACATTTTTAGTGTAAGACGGTGACATTCTATGTTTAAGACCATAACCTAATTTTAGGACTATGACGTAAGTATAGGACGATATAATTATGTAAGTTTGAGACCATAACTTTTCTCCCACGCTGAGGCTTTACTTTTTATGTGTAACAAGAGACATGAAATCCGCGCGTGGTCTTGGCGCGAAATGAAACATCAATAAGATCACATTACTATATTTCCAAAGATTCTAAATTCATACTTACATCTGCCGGACAGGTACATTAATTTACCGATTACGAGTAAAAACGTAACAGACAGTACTCACACACGTCTCGAACCTTTGCACTTGGTACAATCTTATGTGCGCCGTGTGCCGTTCCCATGCCGACGTGGCTCATGGCAGTCGGTGCACCTGAGTTTAGGACCATAACAGTATATACCCTATTCTAGGTGTAAGTTTGGGACCATAACGTAAGTTTGGGACCATATCTTATGTTGTCAACTTGAGCTTTCAACATTAGTTTAAGCCAACATTCAGATTTCACAAACATACATACATACATATATTTTCACTCGTCACTCTACATAATTTCAAGTGCTTAAACACTCAGTTTAACTCTCTCGATTAATGTGTTTTAGTACTCAGTTCAACTGTAACGATTCATGTGCTTTGACGCTCTACTTAGCTATGTACATCCCTATCCATTGATCATTAGCCTTTCCAATGTATATTCCTCTACTTTGATTCAGTTTAGTAGATTGCTGTGTTCTGTTCTGCATATTCCTCTGCTTCAACAATAAACTTACCGCATGTAAGTTTAGAATTATAACAGTGAAGTTAAACAGCCAGGGTCCGCCTCGTCCTACAGTGATACATACATACATACATACATACATACATACATACATACAAAAATACATACATGCATACATGCGTACATACATACATACACATATCCATGTTTGGTTGTATACACACTTCCTCTCTCTCTCTCTCTCTATATATATACATATATATATATATATATATATATATATATATATATATAAGCACGTACGTTTAGGACCATAACAGTGACGTTACACAGCCATACAGGCCTTTACACAGGTCTGAGCGTGAGATAGAAATTATGGTCCTAAACATACACTGTTATGGTGGTAAACTTATGGTTATGGTCCTAAAATTGAGCCTATAATACCGTTGACGCTTGTATATTTATATATATATATATATATATATATATATATATATATATATATATATACACATCATATATACATACATGTATTTATACATATATACATAAATGTACATACATATTTACATACATTTGTCAACAGTATTCTAAGCTTAGGTTTAGGACCATGAGACTGTTAGTTTAGGACCATAACAATGTAAGTTTAGGACTATAACACTTTATATTTGAACCATAACCCTGCAAGCTGTCGCCTATGTTTATGATAAAGGAGGTTATGCTAACCAGGGTGGGCATTATTACCAGGGTGGTCATTATAACCAGTGTGATAATTATAACCAGGGTGGTCATTATAAGGAGTGTCGTCATTATAACCAGGTTTGTCATTATAAAGCGGGTGGTCGTTAACCAGTGTGTGCATTACAACCAGGGTGTGTAAGACCATAATAGATGTACACACATACACATACATATATAGAAATATATACATACATTCACGCATGTAACAGGGTCAATTGTGTAGGACTATAATAATGTAAGTTAAGGACCATAACAATGACGTTAAACGGCGAGGGAGCACCAAGTCCTAGAGTAATACATAAATTCATATAAACATGCATAAATACACACAACTGGATTGAAAATAGTTGGGAGCCAGAAAAAATGAACACAAGACAAACAAAATTTATAAAAAAATATTTAATAAATTAATAACTTGAACAATAAATAAATACATAAATACATAAATTAAATATTACGCTAATACTATCAAAAATCCTTTTAAAACTGATCCGCTTAGCAAAAGTGTAATATACGTGAACTGGTATTTTGAATGAAACCTCACACAAACATTAATGGATTCAGTCAGTGTCTATTATAGACGGTTTCCCTTCGCGAAAGCGTCTGATGGCCGTCCGGGCCCTGTCACCGATTTGCTTCATTTGTAAGCCACGTTCCAGCAGCATGTCGAGCATTTCAGTGTTTGATTGTTTCAGATGTCGCACTACTTCAACTGAAGCCACAGTCTCGCCTTGCAACGCAAGGTTTCTTAAATGGTCCTTGATTGGTCGGTAGTGTTGCATAGCTTCTCCCTCATAGAAGCAATACATAAATTAAATATTACGCTAAAAATACTATCAAAAATCCTTTTAAAAATGATCTGCTTAGCAAAAGTGTAATATACGTGAACTGGTATTTTGAATGAAACCTCACACAAACATTAATGGATTCAGTCAGTGTCTATTATAGACGGTTTCCCTTCGCGAAAGCGTCTGATGGCCGTCCGGGCCCTGTCACCGATTTGCTTCATTTGTAAGCCACGTTCCAGCAGCATGTCGAGCATTTCAGCGTTTGATTGTTTCAGATGTCGCACTACTTCAACTGCAGCCACAGTCTCGCCTTGCAACGCAAGGTTTCTTAAATGGTCCTTGATTGGTCGGAAGAGTTGCATAGCTTCTCCCTCATAGAAGCATCTCCTGTTGTGCCCCGGTGTACCCTTTAAAAATAAACACGGGAAAAAAATTAGTTTAGGTAAATGTGATTTAAACTTTGCATGAACGAAAGCTTTACGGAATTATAGCTTCCATGAAGCAAGTCATAAGAATTAAAGTACTTACGAGAAGATCAAGTTTTTTCTCAGGTGAGGTGGAGGTCAGGAGGAACTCTTTCGCACTCGCGACGGGGGTGGTCCTTTGCTGGAAGCAAAATGAAAATATATTTAAGTAGGTGTGAAATATACATGACTTTCATATGCATGTGCATACACATATACATACATACAAACAGATGCATATATATACATATATACATGTAAACATGTAGACATTTAGACATGTATACATATAAGGGGGAATTCTAAGCTTAAGTTTAGGAATATAAACCATTAAGTTAAAACCATACACAATAAGTTTAGGACCATAACGTTCGTTTAGGACCAAATCACTCCATCTTTAGAACTAACCAAGGTGAATATGATAGCAAGTATCCCTTGTATATTGAAAATAAATATATTGGACCATAACGTATGCTTAGTGACATAACCCCTATAGAATTGTAAGTTAACGACCAGAACACTGTAAGTTTAAAATGATAAGAGTAACGTTAAACTGACAGGGGCAAAATATATACGTACATAACCATACGCATACATACATACAGGTGTACAACTATAAATATATATATATATATATATATATATATATATATTTATATATATACATGTATACATGCATACATGTATACATCTAAGTAGTCAACGGAATTCTAAGCTTAAGTTTAGGACCATAACACTTTAAGTATAAAACCATAACACTCTAAGCTTAGGACCATAAAACACGTTCAGGACAAAATCGCTGCGTCTTTAGAACCGTATCTTAAGTTTAGAACCCGAACAGTGTAAGTTGAGGACCATAAATAACCAAGTTACTCTAAAATTATCATTTCGTCATATGCACGCCTTAGCTAACTGGACCCCTGTTTTGTATTGTATACAAATTTGGAAATTACAAACTATTGTAGATTTGCGGAATATGTTACATCTTTTGCCTCTGCAAAATAAACTCTCTGCATGAATGCTTTGTCTGTTGATGAAATGGCTTTAAAAGAAAAAAGTGAGCACATAATAAAAAATATTTTTTATAGGATCGTTTCATCTTCATCACCTCCACTACTGACTTAACATATTTTCTGAATGTTAACTTCATCCGTTGGTCAATTGTAGACACGTTGAAAACTAAACCTACGACCATACATTCAAAATATAAAAGTATACTAAAAAACTTTTAAAGTGTGGTTAAAGATGTGTATTTCCTACTAAGTGCATACTTATAGTCACCTACATGTGCGTCAGCTGCCGGTGACGGTGTTCCGTGTCTCCGCCGTTTCGTTTTTTGCGGGGTGCTGGTCGTCTGCTGGAAACAAAAATGAAAATATATTTAAGTGGGTGTGAAATATACATGATTTTCACATGCATGGGGCCCTCTGAGCATGTATCCCTTGTATATTGAAAATAAATTCATTGGATGCTTAGTCATTTCACGTCATTACATAGTGTTTCGTATTGTATACAAATTTGGAAATTACAAGCTATCGTAGATTTCCGGTATATGTTACATCTTTTGCCTGTACAAAATAAACTCTGTGAATGTATGTTTTGTCTGTGGAAAAAAATGACTTTAAAAGAAGAAAAGTGAGCATTTAATAAAAAAAAATTATTTTTTGATAGGATCGTTTCATCTTCATCACCGACAATACTGACTTAATGTATTCTCTGAATGTTAACTTCATCCGTTGGTCAACTGTAGACATGTTGAAAAGTAAACCTACGACAACACACTAAAAATATATATTTATAATAAAAAACTTTAAAAGTGTGGTTAAAGATGTGTATTTCTTAGTAAGTGCATACTTACATTCACCTTTTTCTCACTGGCAGGTGACGGGGTTCGCTGTCTCTTGCGTTTCGGTTTGTAGACGGTGGTGGTGGTCTTTTATGGAAACAAAAATGAACATTTATTTAAGTGGGTGTGTATTATACATGATTTTTACATGCATGGGTGCCCTCTGAGCATGTATCCCTTGTATATTGAAAATAAATACATTGGATCATAACGTATGCTTAGTCACATAACCCGGTAGGATTAGGACATTAACTGTAAGTAACCGATCAGAACACTAAGCTTAAAATGATAAGAATACCGTTAAACTGCCAGAGGCAAAATTATATAAGTACATACACATAAACATGCAAACATTTATACAGGTGTACATATATAAATATATATATATATATATATATATATATATATATATATATATATAATATATATATGTTAACATGTATACATATAAGGGGGTCGACATAATTCTAACCTTAAGGTAATGACCATAACACTAAGTTTAAAACCACAACACTCTAAGTTTAGGACCATACCGTTCAATTAGGAGGAAATCGCTGCATCTTTAGAACCGTATCTTAAGTTTAGGACCCTAAAAGTGTCAGTTAAGGACCAGAAATAACAAAGTTACTTTAAATACCATTTCCTCATAAGCACGCCTTAGCTAACTGGACCTCTTCACGTCATAACATAAGTGTTTCGTATTGTATATAAATTGGGAAATTACAAGCTATCGTAGATTTCCGGTATATGTTACGTCTTTTGCCTGTACAAAATAAACTCTGTGAATGTATGTTTTGTGTGTGGAAAAAATGCCTTTAAAAGAAAAAAAGTGAGCATATAATAAAAAATAAATTTTTGACAGGATCGTTTCATCTTCATCACCGACACGACTGACTTAACGTATTCTCCGAATGTTAACTTCATCCGTTGGTCAACTGTAGACACGTTGAAAACTAAACCTACGACCACACACTAAAAATATATATTTATAATAAAAAACTTTAAAAGTGTGGTTAAAGATGTGTATTTCCTAGTAAGTGCATACTTATATTCACCTTTTTCTCAGCGGCTGGTGACGGGGTTCGCTGTCTCTTGCGTTTCGGTTTGTAGACGGTGGTGGTGGTCTTTTGTGGAAACAAAAAGAAAATATATTTAAGTGGGTGTGAAATATACATAATTTTCACCACACACTAAAAATATATATTTATAATAAAAAACTTAAAACGTGTGGTTAAAGATGTGTATTTCCTAGTAAGTGCA